>VWZV01006847.1:1792188-1869425 GCA_013397155.1 Irena cyanogastra
TTCCTTAGGAAGTAATTCTTTACAGGTATAATCTCCTAAATAAGTAACTGCACCCTTCATCCTGGCAGAGACAGTGTGACAGTGTGCATTTAAAGTGACTTATTTCAATATTAAGGAAATAGTAACCTGTGCTGCTGATGCACCTAAATCATGAGCAGTATTGCAGGCTCTAGCTAAGAAAAATGAGCCTTAGCTTTCCCTGGAGCTGTGTTTCTCCTATAGTCCCAGTGAAAGAATTTTGCTTTGGAAAGCATTGAAGCAGCTGCAGATAGGAATATGAAATGTCATTTTTCCAGATGCAGATTGCCCAGAATGGTCCAAAGATGGGAGAAGACAGAGGGAAATAGGAGAGTAGGAAGAAGGGGAATCAGAAAATTACAAAATTAGTCACAAAATAGTTTTTCAAACCAGAAGGGGAAGATGACCTTGTTAATAAGAGATCAGGTCTCATGAAATGTTGAAGAGAGAAGTGAAAAAAATAGTCCTGTCATTTTCCTCTGGAGTGGTGGAAGCCCCTACTTTGCACTTGCTCCATTTGCTTTTAATTCCTGATGCTCCTGCGGGGGCATCCCCTAATGAGAGAGATACACAAGGGTATCACTGGGGAGACACAAGTACAGTCTGTAAAATTTTACACCTGAGGCCAATTTCAAGTACTTAGCTAAATTTACATTTTGCATATTCAGTGAGTGAATTAAAATGTAAGCATGGGATAGAAATATGATCATCCTTAGATCTGCCTTCTAAATCAGTGTTTATGTGGCTCTCCCTTTGTCACTGAATGAATAGATGCCATTTGATGAGTCCTGGAAGGCCATTGTAGTTCTAAATGCAGAAATGCTTATCTGGCAATGTTGGTATGTCAGTAACCAAGGTTATTGGCTTTTTAAAAAAGCTTAAGCAAGAATCTGCAGTTCTCTTCTAGTTCTGTCCTGCTCCTCCAGGTACAAACTGTAGATCCAATATCAGCCTGGAGAGTATTTTATTTCAAATATTTTTATTTTCAAATATTTTTAAAATTAATTTATTCCAAGCACGTATTTCCTGTAGGTGTATAATGGATATGCAAGCATTTCCTCATAAGCTTTTGACTTAGGCACAATGAACATACAGAATTATTGCTTAAAGTAACATGCCCTCATAAATACATTTTAAACATTAGGATTTAAATTAAGGGTATATTGGAAGACACAGCCATTTTTCCTGCATCTCAACGGGTCTTTATCTAAAAAAAAAAAATATATATATACACCTAATCTTTCACTATGGTTAGGGATCACGAAAATCACTGAGCTGTCTGCTTTCTTCCCCAAGATGTTGCCTAAAATTATGTTTATTCCAGCTTACTATCACAAAGACTTACTACAGGGGTCCACAATGTCAGCTCTTACAGTAAAAGTTAATTTGGAAGAAAAGCAACCCACGGATATGTTGATGGATCTTTTCAGATATTTGCATGATTAATAATTCAACAGAGGATGATTTGAGCTTCTTACAAATTTAGAAAGCTATGATGATAAATGTATCAGATTAAGGAACTGGAAAACCATAATTCTCTATTTCTACATGACTTTGAAACAGCTTTAGGGAATAAATGTTCCACTGCCAACGTGTCTCTCTTCGAAGATAGGAAATCCTCTTCAGAGGAAAAGACATTTTGGAACCCATGTCTAATTAGTCTGTGGCCTTTTTGCCAAAACACATAACATTCAATCTTAGAGTACGAAGAGCACATGGTCACAAGACTGAAATGCTGATAAGCACTGAGAAAACCATCCTTCAGTAGCACTTTGATCTCTGAGGACTAGCCTAGGACTAAAACTTACTCTGTTGCTCTTTTAATAGCCATCAGACCATATTGTCTGTCAGAAATAATACACTGCCTGCACTGAGATGTGACCCAGTTGGTGACAGCGAATTAAATCTCACTATGTTCCCTTTACAGCTCCTTTGAGATAAAGACCTTATTATCCATTACCTCTGTCTTTGTAGAGCATGTAATTTCATATGAAATTTACCATTTAAAGGCTAATAATATGTTTAAAGCTCTGTTTTAGATGGTCTTTGGTCACTGCCGAGAAGGAATGAAGCTGGAGCTCAAAGTTCATCCATGTGGATGGTAAACAGAAAGAACAGAACCAGATTAGTGAGAATGGGGTTTATATATGCTCTGCAACACTGAGTTCTGTAAAACAATATATAAAAGTGAGAATACATTTCTGTATCAAAATGCAGACAGGAGCAGAAGCCTGTATTTTAAATAGCATAGTAAATTCTGTATTGTTTAGCTTACAGATAAAGTAGGGGGAAGGATAAGGAGGAAGGAATATACTGGAGACCTCTTACTGAAGGGGCAAAAATCATCATTATCATACATCTGGTGCTTCCTTGTTTGTACTTAAGAATAAAAACTAGATAGCTATTTTATGCTTATTTTTAGCATTCATTTTCCTGTCTCCATTTCGTACATCTATTTTTATCTGTAAGAATATACATCATCTATAGGTATATATATGATAGCCTTGGCAGCTTGCTCTTAGAGGAATGAACTCAAGCACTCAGTCCAGTTGGCTGCTAGAAGATTTGGCAAAGGAACACCATTGCTGAGCCATTTCAGGCATTGCTCTCAGATGCTTCTCAGGCCAGCAGCTCATGGAAACACTGAGACAGAGTCTCTCGTGGCTTGCTAATGACTCGTTTTTAAAAGAAGGAGTGGGGAGATGTAAAATGAGGCAGAGAACAAAGAAGAGGTCGTCCCAGATTTTGTTTGCTGGTGGAGAGGAGACTGCAATCTCAATACTCCTGATCTCTGCCTTATCTAACAAATGCACATCTCTGGGTCAGGCCCAGTAAGGATGCAGTTTTGAGGAGGGTGTGGGGGAAGCAGGTGTGCTTCTCCAAATCCCAGGGATACTAAAGATGGCAGAGATGACAGCAGAATTCCTTCCATCCTCCTAGCTTTTCTCAACAACCACTTCCCACACTTTTTAAGCACTTCAGAAAACGTAAGGAGCAGAGTCAGTCTCCTGCCCCCCTCCATTGCCCTGCCTGTCAGTTAGTTCTAATTGCCAGCACATCAATTACGATGCATTAATTTCTGGTTCCATTCCTCCCTTGTTTACCAGACATGATGTCAACCCAGTGCTTGGGTAGCTGGTTTTGTTTCCTGGCCTTCAGCAGGCACCCTGTCCACCCTCTCTCACAGCCCACTCTTACAGGCAAATGGGACATTCTGTGAAATGTCTCTCACGTAAAAATCCAGCTTACAATCTGGTTCTAGTATGACAGTGTTCCCTATGAACTGGCCATTTTTATTTAAATGTTAAAGCTAATGCCATTACAAAGTCAAATTAGTCTGCCCTCTAGACCTGCCATAACATTTAAGTAGGAAAAATATTATGCTCTGTGTTCACTCTGTCAACTCCTGAGTGCTCCTGGTACCAAGAGCATTTCCACAAGGGCAGGATTAGTTTTATTCACCCGCTATGTGCAGCATGCCAAGTCACTCTTTCTGCATTTTGCACTAATTAGAAAATAAACATGTAGTATGACAAGTTGGGCTCAGAAATCTCTGAAGGACAGACCTGCATACAGCACATCAGCTGATACTTTGTGCCCTCAGCTATGACTTATCCCTATTCTCTTAAATTACATTCGACTGGCTGATCAGTTCATAAAGTAAATGGACAGCTGCAGCAGGGAGCAGACATTTTAATAGCAGAGTGCTGTAGACATGGCTGCCTGCCAAAGAACACATTGTTAAAGCAAGCAGCATAAAATGAAAAATTAAGATATTGGCACCACGACCTACTGGTAAGAGCTGAGGGTCAGTAAAGGACATAGCTATAATCTAAAAGATTTCTTCCACTAGATTAAATTTAGGACAGGCAAAGCATCCTTGCTTTGGAGAAGTGTTCTGCAGTGCTGGGAACTGAAGCAAGTCTCCAAACAAACATAGAAGCCCCTGTTGCTGTCCTGGCCACCTCGGCTTCTCTGCTTGGCAACTGGCAACTTGGTACAATCTCTCTTTATAGCACAGCTGTCACAGCTGGACATAGCAGCACTCAGATCAGTTCTGAAATGTACATTCTCAGTAATCAATACTTATTTTAAAGTATGTGCTTCCTTTCATACTCTGCTTTGGCTATTGTTTATTTATTTGAAAAAAAAAATCAACAGTTTTTTGAAATTGCCTTTTGACTGAAACAGATGCAGAATAACAGCAGTGAGAGAAAAGAATGTATTCTGATTCTCTTTCCTCAGTGTCTGCCAGTCTTATCACTAGTTAACAAGCACTGCATTAAAAAATGGCTTGGAGAAATTCTCTAGTTAAATGGTTCAGCTTTCATTATTTAGGAACTCCAAGCATGAGTGCACATCCCTTCCTCTGGGTGCACATACATTGTGCTCCAGTCTCTGCTTACTTATCATCATGTGCTGTTAATAGAGTTGTGATTTTTTTATTGCTGTCCTATACAATGACTACGGTATAGCCTGTGATGTGTCTTTATTCCCCTCAGTAATTCTTCTGTCACTGTGACCTACTGCCTCTTCTTTGACTCTGATTTCTTTGCAGAAGTTGTGTTTTACTCCATAGACATGTTTAAATAGCTTGTCAGTATCTCTATGCCATCCCATTTATTTCTGTGCCTGAGAGTACTCTTTCCTTTGGAGTGAGGTGGACCTGAACAATTAAGCAAAGAGCTAAAATTGACATGATGAGACTCTTCAAGAATGTCTTATAGGACCTGTGAAAATATTACAGTATAAATTGAAATATTTTTTGTTTGTTTGTATGGGGTCTGTCTAGGAGTATTCCCAGTGATCCCTGGAGAGCACAGCTAAGAAGTGGAAGTCTTCTTGACCTGTGGCTGTTCACAAGCAACAGACAAAAGTATCTACAGATTTCATTATTTGCAAACACTTAGCCAAAACCCAAGGTATGAAATACAGCCTGTGTGTGTGCCAGGAAATCTTGTCAGCTCAGTGCAGTGAGATTTTCCTCCACAATGCAGAACAGCTCAGAAATTTCTAAGGTGAATCATCGAGAGCGTCCTTCAGTGAATTTTTATAATAGAGCAGGAGCGTTATTAATGCTCTCGATGATTTACAAGGTGTGCAGGAGTGAGCCTGAACACCTCCAGCACGGTATTCATTATCCATCCGTGTAAGGCAAGCAGTGCTCAGCTTTGCCCGTGCTGCACTGGGCAGGAAAGCAGTGTGTGATTATCCAGAAAGCCAGAGCCAGCCCTGCCACGTGAGGTGATGAGAGCAGGGAGAGGCAAGGGCAGCTCTGCTCAACCACGTGCTGCCAAACGCCTCCCAGGATGTGGGAGTTCTTGTGCCACATCCCACTGTGCTCACATGGGAGACCAGGAGGTGTAGACCTCCCGTGGGATTTTTTTCTTTTCTCTTCACCCCACCTAAATCCAGCACATTTACCAGATGGTTCAGACCATCTCGTCACAATTCCTACGCTTTAAGGTTAGGATTTTAATGTGAGGTGTTTTTCTGACCTTGCTTCAGATTATTTTTGCACACCAGGAATGAATTGCTGTTATGAATAATGGTGCTTTCAGATATTTTGGGTTGGGAACCTATTCAGAAGACCTTGAGAAGCTGACTTGTTTTCAGTGGTTTAACAGAAGCAGATGAAAACAGGAAAAAATAACCTTTTTCATATTATGCATTTTAGCGGGAAAGCATGTGATGTTTGTACCATGATCTAAATTTTCTTATGCAAATCATCTCAACAGGGTGTGAAATGAAGAGTTGTCGTTTCATTCTCCTAAGCTTCCTCCATGAAAGTTTCAGCTTGGATAACCCAGTGTCTCCACCCTAATTAAAAGGTGTTTAACATACATAATCAGATATTAATATTTTATAACCACATCCATAGGGATTTTTTTGGGCTTATCCACACCGGCCCTAATTGATTGTGACTGCCCACTCACTTTATTTTAGAGCAGTCACATAGGCTGGGTCAATTTCTTGAAAATTGAATTACATTTGCACTATGTTAACACAGGGTGATGAAACAGGCTGGATATAAGGAAAGGTTAAAATCTGGTACAGAAAAATCAGTCTGACCCTGCTTACACACAACTTTGCTGTCCCGAGCTGTACCACTCAGCACTACTACAAACAGATATTAAGTTTCCTTCCACTTTAAGCAGCATTATTAAGAAGACCTGAAAAAGTGGGACAACTGAGCAGCTTAATATCACTCTCACCACGTGGAGGCTAATCTCTCCTGTCTTTACTCAGGATGCTCTGAGTCTCTGACACCTCTCCCTGTCTGGGCCAGGGAAGATCTGGGTCCCACAGAGATTGAGGTCACTGGGGCAGCCACACAAAGCGCCTGACCCTGCTGCAGCCCAGCCACAGCCACACGGACACAGGGACACAGGGACAGCCACACGGGCTCCCAGCCGAGCCACACATCCCCACGGACACCCCAAGGCCACAGAGCTTCTCACTGATCCTCAGCTTGGTGAGAACAAGTGGCTTTTTGAGCACCATTTGTCACTAGGAGCTGCATTATATAGGCTACAACACATTCCTCGCTGAGGGCTGTACAGAACAGGGTAAATCTGATCAGGGCCTGAAGATTGAAGGTGAACTTGAATAATCTTCATCCCAATGGCTCCCACACAGCAGACTCCTATCAGCATTTTTTCTGAGAAAATTGAGCTATAAATATGAAAGGCAATTTTAAGGAGAAAAACTTAAAACACAGTTGTAAATTAGTGAAGCTGGAGTCAAATGTAACAGTAATGAGTGCAATTTAAAAAATGCCAATTTGTTGCATCTTCTGGAGATGAGAGTCTCAGAGTAATAAAAGTAATGTACATGCTAAGTATGATCAAGGTTAAAGTGACACTAAGGCTCATTTGTTTCAGTTCCTCTGCCTTCTGAAATCCTCTCTTAAATCTTAAGGCTTCAGTGACATCTGCTGTTGAAGACCTTTTAATTAATTAGTTGTAATATAACAGATATTCCCTCTAAGTGAATTCCTCTACCATGGAGTTCCTACTATCCAACTATATTTGCAAAGACTCCTACCACAACTTTTTAATCTGATCAAAAAAACCTCTGAAACTGAGCTCTTTTGTTGTCCTGTTCATCCCACAAGGTGTTAAATCACTCTTACCTTTTTAAAGCGACAGAATTTTTCTCCCTGCCTTGCTCCTGCCCTCCCTCCCAATTTTAACACATGGAGATTGCATGAGAACGTGTTTAACTGCCAATAAAGCTATTCCCTGTGTGTTCAAATGCATTGGTGGAATACCAAGATGGAGTTTATGATCAAAAAGCAGCCATGACAAGAGAAAACATGATCCTAAAGCTTTGTAAACTAATGCCTCTGTGCTCTCACAGTAGCCTTTTAAGAGCAGAATAGAGGAATTAATCTGTGGTTCCCTTTCATGTGTGACTTTAATGCTTCCAAGAGCAGAACAGAAAGCCTTTAGTCCAAGCAGTTCAAGAAACGCTTAAAGTAAGGCTAAAAGTCTGATTCTTCACCTCAGGGCAGAGAGAGAGAATTATTCAGAATTAAACTCCCTGCATTGCAGGTCACACCTCCAGTTATGTGATATGGTGATTTCTATCCTGGATAAAAGGTGTTGTGTCAATATAACACTCCAAGAACAAAATATGGCCCAGCAGTAGACACGATGCTGCTGTTTAGTTGCATCTTTTTCTTGACATTCTGACAAAGAACCCTTTGTCACATTAAAATTGATGGCCTGTGATGCACTGGAGTTGAGGCCACAGAGCTGGGCTCCAGAATTTTGCATCCTGCTTCTGCTGTGTGAACTTGAGTAAGGCACAAAGTGAAACCTTCAGAAGCATGCAACATTTCTGGATTTTCACTTCAGACAGCAGATTGGTCCTGCAGAAGTGTCCCCAGAGCAGCAGCAGAAGTGACTGGAACATAGGAGTGGTTTGCAGCCTTTAGACCCAGTTCTGCCAAGCTGCTCACCCATTTCAGTGGCCCTTGGCAACACAAATCTCCTGTCCTGTGTCACACAGGTGGTGTGCTTGATACAGCAATTCCCCATTGTTTGGGCCCTGTTTGGTGGTGTTACAAAAACTGTTGGTTTGTTGGTATTGAGCTGTCAATAACACAAGGTAAAATGTGATGTAAAATCCAAACTACCACAGCCCAAAGCAGAAAGTGACTTTTAAACTTTCCACAGGTTGGAAGTGACACTTGAAGGAGTGAAATCAAGCAGCCAAGGGGAAACCTGCCACTGCCCCCCCAGACTTTCAGTCCTCCACATCACTGTAAGCCAGTGGGGTTTAAACAGTTACTAAACATAGGACTGTATTATTTATTCTGATCTTTTTTAAACTGTAGCTGTGACTGAAACATCCTTTCTCTTGAGCATTTTGACCTTGGGTACAGCTGTAGTAAACAGAACTAGTTGAATTTAATGGTTTTTCCTCACTGGAAGGGATCCAGGTTGAACTTCAGCACCATTTGGAGATGCTTAAGAGTTCCTGTACAGCTGCCTAGGCAGAGCAGGGTCCAAGGGTGTGAAAAATAATTGACTGAGGAAGAGAGACCTCTCTACCAAAGAGGTAAGCATCAGCAATCCATAAATTTAAACAACTGAACTAACTGGGGCAGGGAATCTAAACTCCACTTCAACTAATGCTTTTAGGAAAAAAAAAACTATGAACAGTGTAGAACTACATAGAAAAAAATAAAAGAAAAAAAAAAAAAGAGAAGTCTTGGTCTTCCCAAACTGGTTTACAATGTGTTTTAAAGTTGGCTACATCATACATTGCTATACATTATTTCATTTAAAAGCTGTGTTTTTCATAAGACTTTTTGTCAATATTTATCAACTGAAAAAAGCTGCTTTAATATGGAAAGCTTACTCCAAGGTTATTTCCCTAGTTTTGGAATCAAAACCACACAAGTGTTGTACCAGTGTGAGGTTTCTCTTGCACAGAATTAGCAAATATTGCTCACTTTGTATTTTGGACCTTGTCCCTTCTTTAATGAAGTATTGATTGTATTTTTTACTTATTTGTATTTCTGTTAGGTTTCTTAAGCAAAAAAATACAAAAACTACAAACTTATATTTCAAGAAAGGATATTATTTTTTATTCTTTAATTAAGCATTTCTTCTTATTCTCAATTAAATATTCTATTCTAATATACAAGGTCTAATTAGCAATATTCTATTAGCATTATTTAACATTCTATTAAGTAATATGATTCATTACCCAAGAAATTTTCTTCCACATTTGGATTGTATGAAAAAGTCTTCCTTAACTGATTTATTTTTCCATTTCAACACAAGTAGGATATGGATAATAATATATACCTCTCCTAAAATTCCTGATACTCCAGAATAGCATATAGATCCCAAAAAACCCCATATTTCAGCTTATATGCCAGTAGATTTTTATTATCAAATAATTTTCAGTGCATTTAAGTCAGACTTTTCAACATATGTTCTTCCTTAAATAACTTTCATTAGCAATGAAAGACTTCATCCATAAGGGGAATACTTAAATAAAAGTCTCTGATTATCACCAAGACCTTGACTGCTAATCACATATTTTCATAAAAGTGGAACATTCTAAGGCTGACTTGCAAAAGGCACTGCAGGACTGCAACACTTCCTTGCTTGCATTTTTTCAGGACTCCATGGGACCCCAGCTGGGAGTACCTGGTGACAGTTCTTCATCACATCCCTGATTTCATGTCCCCCACAGGCAGGCACAAAGGAACCCAGGCTGCTTCAGTCCTTGCTAAGAGCTCCAAGTGCAATAGGACACTGTCCCCAGAAAGCTGGGAAGGGGCTGAATACAGAGGTGGGTAAAACGTGAAATATCCTGTTTTCTCAGGTTTGTTGTGAACCCTTGCACTTATTTACCCAGGTGGTTTAAACATTCCTACTCCCTTTCTGCATCTGCTGTAGTTGATGTGAAAATCCTCCATTCACTTTTCATTTCCCTTGCAGTTATGCCCCAAAGTTATCATCTCCTTTGCAATGGCTTAAACATTCTTTTTCCAGTCCTCTGACTTGCAAAAATGACCAGAAATATGAGATCAGAGGGGAAGCTACTATGTCAATACCTGTTCAAGCCCAAGACCACCCAAACCAATCCATGAGTTTGAGCAGTGAAGACTGGCATTTTCACTTGAATGAACTGTTAGTTCTATCTATTACTTGCAAGTGAATATGAAATAATACTTAGCTAAAGTTTCTAGCTAATGCATTTATGATAATTCTGAGCTAAAATTTACCTGAACATTACAATGACCTAAATAAGAATTAAAATGATTGCCCTGCAGAAGCCCAGATCACTCCCATTTGTGTGACAGACTGAAGTTTGAAACACCAGAGTCCTAGAAACACCCTTGAGTACCCTTTTTTTAAAGGCTGGAAGGAACAGATGGCTTTTGAACCCTGATGTTATTGGTGCTGTCGGCGTGATGGAGCACTGTACCCTCATTTATACTGATTGGGGTCAAATCAGCTCTAGCCTGTAATTTACCCTAACCACTGAGTCCTTTTTTCTAATTAGAATATGTGTCATTACCTATTCCTACAGTAATGATAACCTACTGATCTCTAATGAATCAGTCCCATCTGCCTTGCTGTGCATATCCTCAGCCATTTCGCTGCTCAGAACCAAAAGAACTCACCATGGCCCACAAGCCAGCAATCACAAGTGCTGCTCCTTGTGTTGGGATGTAAATGGAGCAGCTATCCTGGGCTGAGCTGTGATTTGCTGCAGGATTTTATTACTGGAGGGTTTGTAAGGTCATTCCCATGAGAACCTTCCACAGCCTGCAAAGCTAAACACAAAATACAAAAGCACAGGCGCTGTTCTTCAGCTGAGAATTGATGGGGTTGTGTGAAGGAGAGAGGTGAAGGGCATCCAACAGCTGCAGTCCATCCAACCCCAAACTCCAGTCAGTTCACACATTACAGCTGAATTCTCCCAGCTTTGACACCGGGGTTAGATCAGAGGCAGCTGAGCATCACCCAACAGGTAACAGATGTGATCCTGGCAGCCCTTACACAGTGATGTTCAGAGCCCTCACAGTGCAATTATGGCCTGGAACGCTGCTGGAATAGTTCATTTTATCCTATTAAAGATGCCTTCCAGGCAGGAAAGCTGTGGAAGGCCCACGTGCCATGTGTTAAGCTCAAAAACAATTTGGAAACTGCTGCTTATTTAAAGAGGATTTAACTACTGATTCCAGCCCATTCTGCCATAGACAGGAGCGTTTTGCAGGATAAAGAGGACAACAGCAGTTAGATTACTAACATGGCATCCAGTTTAAGACAGTTTTTACTGGTCTACATCTTGGAGGAGAAGAGATTTGCTGTATTTTTCCCCCCTGTTATTGTGCATATTCAATGTACTTTTTATTGCCTTAAATTTTTTCTCTTCATGCTTTTCTTCTTGCTTTCATACACAACTTGCTGTTTCTCTTTCTGTGTTGAAAAAGGCTCATGAATTAACCAAATGGGTTCAAAATTTCTAGCAACCGTTGTGTATTTGATACCTGCACTGACCACAGTGCAGGAGGCTGCATTTTTCTGGAAGAGGCTTGCTCATCCCCATTGTTTTGCAATAGAACACTATCAGCAGCCACAAGGAGAGCAGTTTAGGGAATCTGGAGACCATGGCCATGTTTCCTGAACCCAAGCCACTGGTCATGCATTTGCCTCCTGAAAGGATGGCAAAGAAAGCACATGCACCTTTCTAAATTATGCTTTTAAATTTTTCCCCATTAGTAGTATTTTACTGTAGAACTGTACAGTAGCTGTAGTGGAGCAGGGAGGCAACTTGAACTGGGAAAATGGATAAGGATAGATTGGGAAAATGTAGAAATTATCCTTATCCATTATCCATTAATTCAGAGAAGATCCCAGGTGCCTGAATGAGTGACAAAAACACTGCAGAGCTGCACAGAAGTTGCTTACTTGTGCATATCAGCAGTGGCAGAAAAAAATCTGCTTTGATCAGCCTCACAAGACCTTTATGGGAATATTCTCTTTCCTCATGAGGGTGTTCTGTGACACACAGCCCAGTTATGCTGGCAGGAAGATTTGAAGACTCAAGACTGGCTGCTCTGCACTGGCCTGCAATTACACCAGTGGCTGAGAGGGAGGATTGATTAAATTGTTAGATTATTTTGGCTAAAACACAGCTGGGCTGAATTCATGTGCAGCTCAAGAGTGAAAAGAGATGCTTCTAGCTTTTCAAGTTCATCGAGATTCACCCTAAATTATCACCTCTATCATCTCCCAAGGGAAAGCTTAGGAACACTCAGCTTGACAGGTGAGACGTTTTCTGAGCAGCTCTCTACTGCTAGATCTTGGTAAGAAACTCAAATTTAATTTCCAGGTCCAGATATTTGGTTCTGGAGCATGAAGAACAAAAGGCTTGTTTCTGGATTTCTCCATTGGCAGTCAGTGATCTGCCAATAAAACAGATGCAGCAATAACCCCCAGATTATTTTGTCAGGATCAGACTGATGAACAACTGGAATTCTGTAGTGACAGATTCCATACCAAGTTCTCCAGAAGGGATGCACCAGGGATGCATTTTTATAGGGAGGAATATTAGATAAGTGCTGTCCAGCTGGCCTGAGGCTCTCCTGGATCCCACAAGCCCAATGGCAGCAGGAACACCAATGTCCCATTAGTATTAATTATGAAAAGAACAAGTTGCTTTCTAACAGCTTGATATACTATTTTCTTTCTAATCTGGAGCTAGCAAAGGAATGGATAGCAACTGCCAGCTCTGATACACCCTCAGCACAGGATCTGGTGATGTCTGTTGGCTCCTTACACAGCTGCACCAAGCAGCCAGAGCTCAGGAAGCGTTTGTACAATGATCTAAGGCACAGGGTGTGACTCTTGGGGCTGCCCTGTGCAGGGCCAGGAGCTGGGCTTGGTGGTGCCTGTGGTTCCTTTCCAGCTCAGGAGATTCTGTGCTTCTCTGAACTGAACAGTAGGCTTTGCTGGGACTTGAATACTGTGTTACACTTGCTCATTTCTTGGCTTCTCTGAGATTTTACAATTCAAAAGCTGTGCTGAGCTATTACTTATAATAGAAGCCAGTTCTGTTAACCATACTGTAAGGAAATACATTCCTGTTCACACAAGAATTATCCTATGACTTAAAACAAAACTTGACCTATTCTTAGTTAATCATATAATGGAAATCTCATTGTACTTGTACATCATGTATTTATACTTCTCAAACATCTACATAAAATCAAAATTTTATGTAAGGCTGAACTATTTTACATATTGGCTATTTGATACCATAACTGGGACAAATTCAGACAGAGAATTACCACAGTGTACCCTCTCAAACAAACAAACAAACTTAAAAAAAATAACCAGAAAAACCCCAAGATCTGGGTTTCTCTGGTGAGTTGACCACCTGGAGATGAGGCACCCACCAAAGCCCTTATTTGAAAAATATCAATGAGTTATTTCACCATAACTGTTATTGCTATTACTACACATATTATTCTCCCTTATTTATCAATGATAACTCTTCTATGCTTATAATATTTCTGCTTCACCTTGACAAAAACATAGATACTAACTTAATATTTTTTGTATTACCTTATTAATGTGGAGCTTGTAATCACTAAACACTGTTCAGTCAATGGGGTGCTTGTCAGCAATGCCAGATAGCATGGAGTAAATCCAATTCACCCAGTCACTCTGGAGAAAAAGCTTCAGGTGGCTCCTGGCAAATATTCTGGCACCAGTGAGGAAACAGGACAAATTCAGTGCAGCCTGGAGGTACAAATTTGCCTAATATACTGTTTCAAGCTGCCCAAGCAGAACTGGAATAGCTTCCAGGGTCTCTCTTCCTGGTGTTAGAATGGCAGTAACAGGAGTTGCTCTCATGTTTTACCTAAAGCTGCTGAGCTGCAGTTTACAAAGCATAGTAGAACATACCTGTGGACACTTGCTGAAATCCCTTGCAAAACCAACGCTTTAGATAACAAATAAGATCAGGCAAACCCTCCTGCAACAGCAAGAAATCCTATCCCAGTTCTTCCCCCACTCGTTTCCAGGCAGTTTGATATATAACCTCAGAAAGGAAGCACTACTAGAATGCTGTGGAGCTACAAGTGTTAGCAGTTCCTTCCAGGAGGAGCATGGACAAACATTTTGCAAGCAAACCCAAGGGCACACTTATACTGCAAAAGCTTTTACCTCCCATCAGCTTCAGGAATACTCCAGATGTTTCCCACAATGTCAGTTCCAGTAAGGCTCTTTGCTTTCACACTTTTCAATTACCATAACAGCATATTAAAGTGCAGAACACAAACTTTTCTTTCTAGGCCATGGTAATGAATGTTTATGGGAGGTCTAAACTATTATTTACAGTAGTATTTGCTTATGAATGTGAAAACAGAGTTTAAGTACACCAAGTCAAGCTCTGCAGTGCTGCCTGTCTGTTGCCCACCATTGGTACATTCTGTCCTCAGCAGGGAGCTCCTCTTGTACCATCAAAAGAACAGGAAAAGCTTCTCCATGTGCTAAGGAGGTACCAGAGCCACACGGGTTAATGGAATGGGCCAGGGAATTGATTTGTCTGCAGTGATACAGCAGAACACTGCACCACAGGATGACACTGCAGAATGAGGGAGTTACACCCCAAGGGATCCAAGAGGAATTTTTTCTGGTATCTGAGCAGTCTATACAGCTATCTAAAGTAGATTTTAATGTGCTTATGAGGCTGAAAGGGACCTGTATAAGGGCATCCAGCAAATTCTGCATCAACAAAATTTTTGCCACACAGAAGTTTAACTTGCAAATGCCACAGAATTTTCCTTATAGTTAATACAAGGGACAGCAGCTACAGGACATTGATAGAAAATTAAAGTCCCCCCTACCCCAGTCTGTAACAGCTCTACTGGCTGCAGGCTGGAATGCATTCAGCTCAAACACTGCCTGATCCAATTTCATAAACCAGCTTCTCTTTTTTTCTCTTTTGTCCATTGTATGTAAATAGCTTGAAAATTCGAGAAGCTGTCTCAAATTGGATCAATGGGCTAATCTCTTGGGCTTTTGGCTCTTACCATCACCATAATTATGGCCATAATAACAACAATCAGAACAGTAATAACAGGCATTTCTGCAAAGCCTTTACCCCATGGCATCCTAAAATCTCTGTGGTCTCAAATGGAAGCACTCAAAAGGCCAGCTGCAGAAAGGCAAGGACACAGCCATCTTCCAGAGACCTGGCCAGCTGCACAAGGGTCATTTGTCTTTTTGTCTTAGTCATTTGTTACCAGTCTGGGAGCTCCTGAGCCAGCAGAGAAACAGGCTGCTTGTGCTAGAAGCCTGACCCTAGCCACTCCAGAATATTACATGCTTTACCTTCTTCATCTGTCTGTGGGGGCTGTCATTTCTGAGAAACCATGTTCAGGTAGAACACAGTGGATGCTGAAGTTCCTTCCTGACCATGCAAAGAAAGTGCCCTCCTTGCTCTTTCTGCCCAGCAGCCTCGAGCTGTCTGTATATTGAGTGTACTGTTACCCTGTGAAGGCACTCAGCCTCCCAAAGGTCACTTCCCAAGGGCACTCTGCAGCTCTGGGGGAGAGCAGAGCATTAGTGCTGCTTCACCCTGGGCTAAAAAGCAGATTAAAGCTCCCTCCATTTCTCCAAGGCACCCTTTACTAGTTTAAGCCTGGCTACAGGCAATGTGAGGAACACACTGCAGGGTTAACTCTTCCAAGTGTATGACAGCTCATGGGAGCTGCTTGAAAATACCCAAACACCAAATCCAGCCTAAACAAAAGGGGAGAGAAAATTTGAGGAGAAAAGGAAAAAAGTTTCAGCAGTTAGCACATGAAGAGAGCATGCTGTGCATCTGCTCTTGAGTTACTGCAATGACGCTTGTAGCTAAATTGCCAGATCTAAATGGTGATGCAGTAATTATAGTTTAGGAGCTTTTTCTATTCAGAATAGCCATTTTCTTTCTTTTATAACTGTCTCGAGCTGTACAATAGCCTGAAGTAGATCATGTAAGTTCTAGCCCACAAATGCTAAATGCACAGCATAGCCATTTTTAATTAGGTGAGTAAAAAAAGTGTAATTTTGAAGTGCCCTTGCCACATGCTCCTGTTGGTATGTCCATCTACCTAACCCAGCTCATAGGCTTGCTCTAGGCATGGAAGATTAATACTTCTCACTGCACCCAAGCCTTTTTCTCTTGTATAGAGGCAGTCTTTAATGACCATCCTGATCACAAACAGCAGGAATCAGTGCAGGACACTTTTATGGACTACCACACAACCATGGGGTACTGGTGGAATGTGCAGGTTTTGGAAATCTCTGGATGAGTCACTTCTTTCTATTCCAGTCACAAGCATCTCAAGGACAGAGATTTTTTTCCTCAGCTGACAGATAAGCTGCATCGATACCTGGTGCTGTGATGGGGTTTATGTACAGAGTGATGCCAGGATGTATAAATCCTTGGCCCTCAGACATTAGAGCACCAAAGTGCTCCTATAACCTGCAAATCCTGAGTCAGAGCCTGCACCTGCAGCAGTGGGGACACAACCTGGGCTACCCTTGCTGGACACTTCACAGTGAGGGTGGTTTTGCCCCACAGGAGCTGGGGTCAGGCCAGCTGGCCCCAGAACAGCTCAGTGCCTGCTCCATCCAACCCCATGGTGACCCTGCTGAGGCCTGTAATTTGTGCCTGCTGCTGGCCAGGTCCAGTGCCCCCCCTTGCAGCTGGGGATTAAGCCCAGCTCTGGGGCTGGCAGCTGCTGGGGCTGTGCAGAGCCAAGCACAGCTGCTCCTGCAGCCCCGTGTGGGAGGCTTGCAGAGCTGGTGGTGCAGCCCCTGCACAGGGAGAACAGCAGCATTCCCACAGCACCTCCAGGAAACCTGCTCACTGATCACTCCTTCACTTGGCTTCTTTCAGCCCTTCCTTCCAGCTCTGCTACAATCAAAGCCCTACCCAGACCTCCTGAAGTCAGTGCAAGATTCCCATTGAAGCAGTAACTTTGAAGGGTTTTTTCTCATAGTTCATTTATGTTTTAATTAACATTACAAATTTTTTACTGTATTAATTTAATCATTTAAGTCCTTTTATGAAGTTCAGTAATTAATTTCAATTCTCAGTAAGGGCTTTCATTAAAGTATTTCTATTGTTGAAACCTTATTTCTACAAAAGAATGGGGTGTTCTCTGGAAAGTTATTTAAATGGTTCCTCAATTTTAGCTAAAGTTACAGTGTGATTGCAATTACTCACTCCATACTATTCGATTTAAGTTTTACGATGTTTCCATCCCATATCTAAAATTAAAATGCATGCTGGCTCCTTTCACAAGCTCATACAGGAACTGTTTTGTTGTTGGCTCCTTAGTAGCCAGCTGTTTCGATTTGAATTCTCATTGCACACAGATCTCTATAACAAAATAATTCAACAAACTGGCATGCTCTACTTTAATAATTTTACATTTTAAAATAAACAAAGTAAGAGTGAAAGCCGACATTATTTATTTTCATATTGCCTCAGCAGCATGGGATTTAATTATTCTGTTGAGTTTTATAGATAACTGAAATCTTTTTTCCCCTTTTTTTTGACATGCCTATGAGGCACTGACCAGCACTACAGCACTTTATGCACATGCATCAAAGGCTGTGAAAAACCAGTGTGCAAGATTCCAATTCTCCAGGCTCCACATGGGGAAAGGAGCAGGGAACAGAGGTTGCCCTGTAAAACCTTTGTGCTTTGAAGTTGTTTTAACAAACCTGGTCTTAATCCAGATTCTGCACAGCCACTACAAACTGGAACCAGCTCGAGACCTCTCAGCATCCTCTGCTCCTCATGTGCTCTGAGGGGGTGAAGAACAGCAGCAGTTCAGTGTGCTGACTTCCACCCTCCCTCCTGCATCTTCCACCCTGCCTGCCCAAGGCCAGGCTCAGAGATGCTGACTCAGTGCCTTAATTGCAGCTGCAGGCTGTCTCTGTTCTGCCCAAATCCTCTACTGCCTCCTAAGAGATCAATGAGAGGGAGCCATCATTAAAATAAGGAAAGGAGAAAAAGGAGAAAAAGGAGAAAAAGGAGAAAAAGGAGAAAAAGGAGAAAAAGGAGAAAAAGGAGAAAAAGGAGAAAAAGGAGAAAAAGGAGAAAAAGGAGAAAAAGGAGAAAAAGGAGAAAAAGGAGAAAAAGGAGAAAAAGGAGAAAAAGGAGAAAAAGGAGAAAAAGGAGAAAAAGGAGAAAAAGGAGAAAAAGGAGAAAAAGGAGAAAAAGGAGAAAAAGGAGAAAAAGGAGAAAAAGGAGAAAAAGGAGAAAAAGGAGAAAAAGGAGAGAGAAAGAACTCTACCCTAAGGGATGTAGTAGAGGACAAGGGGCCCATTCCTAATGGGCAGTGCTGACCTGAGCTGCAGCTCCCTCTCATGGGCCTGCTCTTAGTGCTGCCTCTGCCCAAGCACCCTCAGAGCCCAGGGCTGGGTGATGTTGGGGTTCTGGATGATGCTGGGGAAGCAGTAAGTGTGGTGTGGGGAGCTGTGTGAATTGATAGTGTCTGAGTATGAACTTCCAACCCTGAAGGCAAAGAATAGAGCTTTACCTCTCTCTACACAATTGGTGGTTGCTCTGTCCAGGCTCTGGAAAACTGGGATAGATCTTCCTGCCTACTATTTAACTCCCTGTGTTGCTTTTCAGAAGCAAGCATTTTTTCTTTCCTAGAGAAAGAGTGGAACAGGTATTTATTCTGTAAGATTAACCTACAGCTTTTTTTGTCTATGTTTTGAGAAGAAATAAAAGGGCAGCAGTAAACAGCCAAGCCTCAGATCCAATAAGCTACTTAAAGCAGCTGTGCTGCTGCCTCCAGCCAGCAATGTGCTCATTTCAGCAGCTGCATGGCATAAACAGGAGCTGTTGCCTCTTCTCACCCAGCTAAATCCAGACCTCTGGGGTTTAACCCCATAAAAATGCTGTACTGTCCCTTCAGGGGAAGGCAATTCTTTCCCCCATGAAATGCCTCAGCCACATAAACAAGGCCCTGAATCACCAGAAGTCACACAGCTTCCTCTTCTGCACACACTGAGAGCCCCCAGGGTCTGTGCTGGGGGCTGGAAGGAGGGAGCCTGACCTGGAGCTTATCCCAGTGTGTGATCCCTCAGCTGTGGAACACAGCACACAGAATCCAAGGATGGCTGCAAGGCACAGCAGGGCTTTCTCCACAGAAGCCTCACATCAACAGAGCCAGACTTAGAGTCTGATGGAAAAGGGCTGTGGCCTGATACTGCAGAAACAGCTAAAACTCCAGCATAAGTTACTTTAGATTTTTAAGCATTATACCAACAAAATAAAATGCAAGATGTTACTTCTAACACTCACCTATTAAAAGAAATCAGCAAAATATTCCAGCTGCAAAACAAAAAGTGTCCAGAACAGTTTGCATTCCTTTATGCTAAATAAAATATTTTTAGACATTAGAAAACTGTTTTCTAAATATAATTTACACAGTCATCTCTCCCCTGTCTCCCATAAATTGCTTCCCAGTTTTTGTTAAATGAGATAGCTTATTGGCTATCCAAATCTTGAATGCTTTCTGAGAGTTTCCTAGGGAGGTGTGCAGAAAAGAAATAAAATGTAGAAGTGCCTGTTGTGGAGTCATTGCAATTTCTGCCTAATGAAAGGAGCTGTTTAACAGCATGCACTGGGATGGGGTTTTATGGCCTGTATCAACAGGGGTGTTGAGTTCCACTTTGAGAGGACAGAATCTGCAGTGCATCTGACACTACATCCTCAACACAGGAATAAGGTTACCCTGATAATACAAAAAATACTCTGTAAGATGTGGAACTTTACGTGAGAAAAACGCAAATACAGTTGGAGGAGCTTTCTTTCTCCTATCTGCTGAATTAATGATATTTCAGAGTATTGAATAATGCCTTGCAATCAAAAGTTGATGCATAAACTGTGAAAGCTCCTTTTAATGGCAAAATCCCAAGGGACTGTTCACACATTCTCTACTCTGTGCTGCAATCTATTGCTTTAAAACCTGATGGTGTTTTTCAAACTGGAAAATCATAGCAAAAATAGAGGTTAGAAGTATTTCCAGATGCAGCCTTGTAATTAGCATCAACAGCTACTCAGAGCATTTTGGTAATTATGTCACCCAAATACATGCAAATAATATGAAAAATGGTGGGGGGGACACATTCATAGCTGCCTCTGCAGCACAGGGTGATTATCCAATTAGAATAAGAGATGCCTCTGGGCTAATCCCTTCTTGGCTGCTCAAGACAGCCAGGCATTTTTAAAAACATTACTGATGGTCTGGAACTGCAGTTTAGTTGTGAGGATGCCTGGATTTTAAGGCCAGGGATGGGGAGAAGTCCCCATCCAGCCAGGATGTGAAGGCAGCCACTACAGAAAAAGCTCTCCCAGTACAGAGAGCTGGTGAAACAGGAGCTACAGGGTGTTTTTAACAGGATAACAAGCTTTTTACCTTTATATCACTGGCTCAAATCTGTCCAGATGGGAATTGAAAATAACCAGAGGCCCTGACAGCTGGCTAAATGGGTTTGTATTCTCAGAGCAGTGTTAATGGATGAAACCTCTCCTCCAGCCTCCAAGCACCTGCTCAGAGCAGGATCTCCTCCTGGGTGCACTGCAATTATGAGGTATTAGTTACTCTAATTACCAGTGCAAAGCCCTTGAAGAGGCTGAAAAATGTTTTGCAGTTCATGGCATAGATGCTGTATAAACCCCACCACAGTGAGCAGCTCCTTGTGCCTTTCTGCACACGAGCTCAGGACGTGAAATCACAACTGAGCCAAACTCACTAATTGCTGTCCTGGCCACCATTCTGTTTGACTCTGATGTGAGCAGCACAAGGCTGCTTCCCGTTTCAGCTCCTCCCTCAGACAGCAGACTAGCTGTAAAGTCCAGCCCAAGCTGAAAAAACGAGCCTGGGGCAGCAGTATCAGTTCCAGGGCTCTCTGTGATTATGTGGCACCGTACAACACGATTCCCTTCTCCTCCTGTACTCCTGGCACATGAAAGCTTCCAGTGTTGGGAGCTGAACTTTGCTGACCTACCAGGCACACAGCAGGGCCCCGAGAGGGGTTTACAATGAATCTTTATTTTGTGTGTAGCTGTGTTACCCTGCACAGGGCACAGCTGCCGGGATTTATGGCACAGCTTCGTGCTGCCGTGTCCTGAGTGCTCAGATACACCGGCAATTTCTGTCACAGCACAAGGAGTTGTTTTCACCAGCCTTATTAATCCTGAATAAATAATGATGATAATCACTCACTGAAAGCTTAGTTTATAGTTTAATTAACCTACAGCTGTTCTCAAGAATCAAAGGCAGAAAAATACTGTTGAAGTATTAAATAATAGCTACAGTTACTCTTTCAGGGCAGTTACACAGAATTGAAGACACACAGCTTTCACTCATTTTAGGGAGAATTGTGTGGCTTAAATGCTATAAGGCTTTGAAAAAATCTAGGCATTAGAAATATCCATCTGACTTGCTCAGCATGCTGAGCATCCAAGAGAAGTGAACACTTCAGGCAAATAACTGAGGCAAAACAGGATCGAAAGTTATTGAAATTCTTAAACTTCACCTGAAGATTTGAGTTGCATAGAGATCTCTAGACAAACCTCTGAAAAAGACAGATAAAACCAGGAAATTCAAGAATTAGTCTAGCAGCACAAGGAGGTAATACCAGTAAGGATTATGTCACAGCTTAATACATAATACAGCAGTACTATTAGGTGATACCTAAACACCCTAAATGACTGACCCCCCCCCCCCCTCTGGAGGCAGGTTTGTGCACCAGCTGAGCATCTGATCTGAGTCACAACGTGCCATCGTGGTGCTGTTTTCTAAATCAAGCACCCCGCTTGTGCTTTTCACATTGCCAATCACGTTTCAAACACAGTAGGGCTGCTCCATCCCTGGCACTGGAGATAATCTTCCAGGCTCCCACCTTGATGGAGTCTCTCCAGGGAGATTATGCTGCAAATAAACAAAGGCAGTTGTGGCAATGTAGGCTTAATTAAGTTAAACTCCTCTAGTTTTTTTGTTTAGGTGCTCATTTTAGGAATAGTAGTGAGATTTATTTTGTCCACTAATCTTATGTTTTCTATCAGTTAGGAGATAGAACAGAGAGAAAACCTGAAGCTACCTGCCAGAGGCCCATATGTAGTACAGAACAGGACAGGAGTGGCAGGGGAAACCCAATGAAACAGCACTGGTCATTGTGACAGGCAGCAATCCCAGCACCCCACCAGCACTGTCTGACTCTTAAACCTCTCAGCTTGTAGTTGAGACACCAGACAGTTTGGAAAAGATTCAGATGGAAATTCACATAGATTTTTTTCAGTAGAACTTTTGCTAATATTTGTTATGGAAAGCCCAGAGGAATTTAACAAATTAGTTGTACTGAAATCAAACATAACAAGAACTTTGCCATAGCCAAAGGGCTGGTGAAAGCTGTTGTGGGCCAGTCAGAAGCAAGGTTTGACATGTCACTGCCCAGGGGTCAGGGGCACTAGACTGTAAAAACAGCCAAAGGAGAAGTCAATAACATCCCATGTGCTTGAACAGAGCAGGGAGGAAGGCAGGAAAGTCAAACTAGACTTAAATCAAGACTAAGCCCTTTCCTCAGCCGGCCATGAGTGTGCAGGAAGGTTTGCTGAAGACGGAGAGGAGCACAGTGCACTCACAGAGATGTGAAGGGGTTACAGTCAGAGCAGGAGGTTTAGTGCATGGGGAAGGAAGGATGGATCCTTTACAGCTTTCCTTCAAGGTCAGCTTGTGAAATAAAAGCCCCTTTTGTACATAAGGACATCTACAGAGGTCTACACACAGCAGACACCACCCTGAGTCACACCAGGATGCCCTCAGCAGTCAGAAAGGAAAAGCTCAAAAGCTGTGCTGAGTGGACACTGAGTTGGTGCCAGCAGAACTGGCCAAGGGAAGCCATCTCAGAAGAGAAGGGTACTGAGATCTACACATCAGGCAGTGGTTACCTGGGGCTTTGCAGGCAAGACTTCCAGCAGCCAAGCTGCAGAGGAGGAAGAAAACGAGATCCCAACTCCTGTAATCTCACCAGCAGCCTCTCAGACCATTCCAGAAGAACCTTCTGGCAGGCAAAGGGCTAGACAGTGCCAGGGTCACAGAGGGAGAAGGACAGACTGGGGGAGGAAGAGCCTGGGGAGGGAGGTTGAAGGCAGCTGACTGGCCCAGAAGGATGAAGAGGCTGTGCTTGATATGAGCTCTGTGGTGTTCAAGAGGCTTTGATGGCATGGGAGAATCACCAGAGAAAAAGCCAAGCTCCAGGAGCAGGCTGGGAGGAAAGGGACTCCAGAGATCAGGGACAGACAGCAGCCACATGGCAGCACTGAAGAGGAGAGCAGGCAGAAACTGGAGAAGCAGCAAGAGACCATGGGAAGGTTTCTGAACATTCTTTCCCATTTTATTTTACCAGCTAGCAGACACATGCTTCACATCATCCAGGTCGAGTTCCAGCTTCCATTCCAACACCTCTTGCACACCCTCTCACTTTCTGAAACAAAATCCTGAAAGGTTGTGGCCTTCCACGTTTTGCTGCAGCTTGGGGGGTGAAAGGTGCAGAGTGCTGAGACCCAGCAAAGGACTGGGGCTGTTCCAGCCCTGTGCTGCATCATTTCTGAGGGTGCCTCCACACAGCCAGGATTTACCGTGCTCCATGTGCTGCTGGCAGTATTGACATCCAATAGGGAGGTGGTGTCACCAGCCAGAGGAGAAGTGGGATTTGAACCTCAGTTCTCCACTTCAATCCCATTTGATTTCAGCCTTAAATTGCATTTCCTGATAAATACTTGGTTGTCACTTTTACCATTCATATTATTATGCATACAAAACAGCAAGACAGAAGAATAAACTCATTTATATATGAAATATACCTAAAAAATACCATTCTAATGCTAGATGAAAGAATTTCCCACATGTAATATAAACTTGTATTAGAATTCAAGCAAAAAAAACCCACCATTATTTCTTTCTAGCCTATTTTTCTAACAATGTATCCTGAAAGCCCTATTTTTTCCTGGCAAATGTTATATTTCACTCTTCCACATGTAGCTACTCTCAGATGGGAATACAAGGTTAGACTGGAGAAGTTAACAAAGTGGCAATTACACATTTAAAAAAACCAAAATTTAATGCAGGTCCCAACTCTGCAGTGAAATAGTACAGCATTAACCTCTGTTTTGCAGGGCTGGCAGGGCAGGGGGAACTAAAACCCATAGAGATATCACAGAATGAGCTAAAGCACTTGTTGCCTGCATCCCTGTGTCCAGCCCCCAGTGTCACCACATCCCAGATGCCACCCAGGCTGTATCAGCTGTGGGGACACAGAGGGGACACAGTGCTGCTGGCACAGAGCATCCTCCCAGGGGTTCAGCAGCTCCAGCTTGCATTTCCTCCCAGCCAGGAGGGAGCTGCAGCTGGAACAGCCCCAGCCCGTGCCTGGGGCTCCCAGAAATGGGCAGCAGCCAGCAGGGAAAGGCAGAGCCTGATCTCAGTCCAAGCTTGTACAGAAAGCCTGGCTGGAAAGAGGCAGAGTGGGGGGTCTAACGCCCCTCCCAGTGCAGGACAGGCAACATCTGGCAGTAAGAGATGGATTACACCAGCTCTGACATAAGAAGAAGTGAAGTGGCAAGAGGGTAAAAATAGGAGTGAAAATTCCACGTTAATCTTACAGGACAAACACTTCAGATTGATGCTTTCAAGCACTAGCTTGAAATATGCATTCTTTAAAGTAAGTTCTTTTTTTCTTTCCCCCAAATGAAATCACTCCATGACTGCTTTTATAGCTTCATTTTTACAGAAAGCCTTCTTATTATCATTTATTAATTTCTACAAAAGATGTCATCAAGGACATGAAGCAACATACACTGGTAATGGAATACTGAATAAAACCAGCAGTCATTCACATGACCAGCAATTTTTAAATTCAAATGTTTTAATCATAAACCAAAGCAAATTTGCATAGAAAGCCAATCTGAGGATAGCAGCATTTATAATTGGGTTTTGTCTGTTAGAAGCCTCTCCATTATCAGAAGCACAGCTTTTATTCTAAACTTTGAGCCCAGCCTGACCACATGAGAAAACTTTTTCCTTTATTAACCTTTCATTTAGTACCCTCTGCTGGCCAAAACAAGCACAGACAGGGAAGCCAAAACCCCGGCTTCCAGCAAGGAAAAAGATGCTGGAAAGCCATGGGTGACCTTCAGCAGGGATGACCTAATCTGTCACAGGGGAGAAAGCTCACAGGCACACTGATCCCAAAGGAGAAAAATCAATACAACGCAATGCAATGCATCTCCCCAGCCTAAGCAGATTTTTGCTATGCAGGAAGTGACACAGGAGCTCTCAGATGTACCAGCAGTTCTGTTCACTTGCCCAGCATTAGCTTTTGTTAAAAATAAAATTGCTGCTTAGTCACCTGGAAAGAACGGTGAAAGCCTGAGGCATTTGGCTGCTCCTTCCCCCTCCTTCCCAAGGAGGAACGTAGGTGAGTCACATCACAGCCTCATCTTCCCTTCTTTCTCCTTTCTACAGCAAAACCTTCAAGTGAGAAAACATTCAGGAGCTATTGTGTATGCAGATTTGTTGCCATGAGCTGTGCTCCTAGAGCAGGAGCCCAGAAGATGAGTGAGCAGGCAGGAAGCAGCTCCTTGTCCCTGCAGGGTCTGCATCAGGTGACAGGGACAGTCCCCTCTAGCCACACTGGCTGTGAGCAGGCCCAAGGGCTAGCCCTAATCCAGCAGCCTTTAATGTGCCACAAACCTGTGATCAAGGTGAAGTCCAAGCTATTTCCCACTCTCCTGGACTTCACCTGCCCCTTCAAACTGCCAGGACAGCTGGCTTGACACGTGAGAGTCACCAGCCAAGCAGAGCAAAATATTTACCAGGCTCAGCTGCTGACCCAGGGCTCCAGTGCAGCCTCCCTGCTGGCCCTGGCAGCTGAAGATGCACAAGTGTCTGCTTGCCTTTGGAATAACCATCCCTGGCACGAGTGGGTGAAGGTAAAAGCAGAGCCCTTCCCTGGCACTCTCTCTCTCATTTCAGGGAAAAGCTGTGCAGGCTCACAAAAAGCAGCCAAGCTGCTGGACAGTCAAGTCAAACAATGATAGACAAGCCCAAGTCTGAAGTGGATGTGTGCATTCCTGAGCTTGCCCCAGGTCAGGGTGTGACACACAATCCAAACACTCTGGGGACACTGTGCTACGATCCCAAAAAAGTTGTCTGCTCTATGGTATGATATATAAGTTATTTTTATTTTCTAATGCACCTCCCAGGTTGTTGAGGACCAAATGTGGCATCAGGTCAGAGCTCTGCCATGCTATGGCACACATTCTGTCCTGCACATGTTAGTCACCTGTCTGTTTTGACCTGTCACAGTTTGCTGAACAGTGCACAGCAACATTCAAGCCTTTCATTAATCAGTTAACAACTCTTCAGTGCTCATGGTTTAAATTAATTCATTCTTTCCTTTGGCATTATACAGCATTTATTGATTCTGTGTTTAATTTGCTACTGGAAAGCACTGAGATCTGAAACCTCTTTGGATTGGAAACATCCATCTCCCGTAACCTCAAAAAAAAACCAGTTCCTTGCATATTGTGCAATTTAACAGGGGTCTTAAAATCTTGAGGTATGTCATAGTTAATGCAGCTTTGTGATGAAATTTAACTCAAAAGCTTTTCATCATTTATCTTTTAACCTGTGCGTAAACCAGGACATTGCTTTAATCCACAATAGCTTAGTACTTTGATAAGCTCTTAGAAGTGGTTTTGGCAACAGATTTTTTTTTGAGATCACAAGCAAAGTATGCCTTTGTCCACTGTTTCAGTGGTGTACTTGAAGTTCAGCAAATTAGAGGATCATAACTTCCTTTGAAGTGGCCATTATTCAACCAAGGTTATAGAATCACTGAATAAGCTGAGCTGCAAAGGATCTTCAAGGATCACCAAGTCCAGCTCCTGGCCCTGCACAGGACAATGCCAGGAGTCACACCATGTGCCCAAGGGCATTGGCCAAAAGCTTCTTGAGCTCAGCCAGCCTTGGGCTGTGACCACTGCCCTGGGGAGCTGTTCCAGTGCCCAACCATGCTTTGGATAAAGAACCTTTCCCTGATATCCAGCCTCAACCTGCCCTGACACAACTCCAGGCCACTCCCTTGGCTCCTGTCACTGTCACCACAGAGCAGAGATCAGTGCCTGCCCCTCCTCTTCCCCTCCCCAGGAGGTTGTGACTACAGTGAGGTCTGCCCTCAGCCTCCTCCTCTCCAGGCTGAACTGACCAAGGGACCTCAGCCTCTCCTCACACAGCTCCACCTCAAGGCCCTTCCCCATCCTCACTGCCCTCCTTTGGACATCTCTAATAATTCTTTATCTTTCTTATGCTGTTTTGTCCAAAACCACCCCCAGCTCTGGAGGTGAGGCTGCCCCAGAGCAGAGCAGGACAATCCCCTCCTTCAACCAGCTGGTGATGCTGTGCCTGATGCACCCCAGGACATGGTTAAAAAAACTATTCAGCTACTCCTCCAGGAAAAACAAATGGTGGTTGAAGTCAGACTTACAGCTCTGAACCTTCATATCACTCTTGCTTTGTCACATTCTTAAAAATACACAGAGTGCACCTGAACTTCCACTATGACTGCTTTGATTGCCTAAGTTTATTCCTTTCCTCTCTTTCAGAAATATCACAGCAGAGAGTCCACACCTCAGAGCAGAAGAGAAACCACACATGTGGCAAACGAGCTCAAAAAGCTTCATTATTGACACCTTCCCTGGCACAGCATGCTGAAGCACTTTTCCACTAAACCTTACAGTGAAGATCCCCTCCTGTTAAATAACAAACACATCATTTCCATAAATTGGGCTGGCAGAAAGTTCTGTTTCCTTTTGCAGATGTGCTTCCCTCCTCTTCAATGCAATGCCTTTCATTTCCAGGCACATTACCTGAGGCCCAGGGCATGGGAAGTCACCTCCTGTAGGTGAAATCTCTGGAGATCTCCCCCATGCTTCTCCCAGAAGAGCTCCAGTCTGACACAAAGAGCTGCTGAGCTGAGTGCTCAGCAGGCAGCAGCACCTCCTGGAGCTCCAAGTTGGGCAAAGTACAACAGCAGGGACCTTTCAGCAACACATTTACTCCCTAAAGGCTTTTACACAGCCACCCAGGGAGGTGCACAGTGCTGCGGACTGGATTCTGGTTACAACTATTCCAATTAAAAAAAAAAAGGAAGTCCAAAGTCTCATGTTTAGCACCAATTACCTCCCATTTGGCCCAGTCAAGTCAAACTCATGAACTCTAAGACCAGCTATTTTCTAGGAGCAGAAGAGCCAATATATTCTTGGCCAAATTTCCATGCTGTTCATCTATGCTAGTTACACAAATTCCAACCTAGAGCAGGGGTGCCTTAAGCTCTAATCTCTTCTATGCATTTCTGCAGATAAAGAGTAGGAACAAATGTTTTCTATCAAATATTTGAAACTAAGCAGGTGAGAAGCAGAAAAGGAGAGCAGAGGAAGGAGTGGAAAAAGAATCAAGAAACACATGAAAGAAAACCCAATTGAAACATATGAATGACATAAGAATGAGGTGATTTCCCCCCCTCCCATCTGTTTCTCCTCTGTCACTTACTTCCCTTCCAAACACCATTTCTGTTACTTTCTGCTTCATTCCTGGCACTGGTAACCCTAAGGATTCCTGAATTGAAAGCCAGGCCCTCAGGACTGCTTGACTGACTTACAGATCACAGAGATCTTGGAACCAGCCCCACTGCCTGGTGACTGCAGAATTCAACTCTTCACCCAGAGCATGTGCCCACAGAGAGCTCAGAGGCACAGCTGATACTGTAAAATCTAATTTATCTACTGATAAATACTACTAGGGAGGAGAGAGAGCTCCTGGGTACCCTCACAGCTCCTGACAGACCAGACCAAGGCCACAGTGTTCTAGAGACTTCTACATTTTAGCTCAGACCTTAAAATTCAGGCCTGCTTACCTATACTAAAACCCTTTACTCTGCTTTCTGACTTTGCAGTTACTAGGATTTGCTCAGATCATGTATCTCTGCAACCATATGGAATTCTCTCTCTTTTTTTTAAACACAGAAGCTGTAAATAAAACTCATAAGAACTCCAAAGAAAGCCAGAGTTAGCAATCCTCTGGCTTTCTTTCAAAAGTAAGCTTACTTGAATTGATATTTAGCTCAGAGGCATGTTGCAAGCACTTAGGGCATTGCAGTGTTCCCACAGTTCTTCAAAGAGAGCAAGTCTGTTCTTTTGCTGCTCCTTTCCACCCTCTGAGCCCCGTGACACAGATGGAAACAAGAAGGTTAGCCTGGATGAGTGGATCAGCTGTTTGGTAGATGGCTCAGAAAGCTGGTACTAGGATTTCCCATCAGCAGCAAATCCCCAAAAGGTTCTGTTATCAGGGGAATTGAATAAATATCCCTTGCTGGGATCCCTGGGTCAACCAAGCACATGCTTGGAGTTTCAGTCTACAGGGTAGATTTGTTGTACATCCAATTAATTATCTCCCAGCCAGAAGGCAACAAAATTACCTGGTGGATGAGCTGTTTCAAACACCTAGCAGTTCATGGGCTCCCAGAAACCAGCCTTTCCAACTGCCAGCAGCACAAAGACAAACCACAGGGAACAAAAGAGGTATTGAGTAGCCACGAAACAAACTGGTCATTAAACATGTGAAGGAGACCTCTAATTACTTGTAGCAGTTGTGGGAAACATTACCAGTTGCATCACCATCACAGATTTGAATTTCACAAGTCATCACTGGAAGGCTCTAGTCAATCTTGAATTTGTTTTGCAAGGAAGTTCAAAGAAAAGTTTAAATATGGAAACAAATACTGGATCTTTTCTATGGAAAGAAGAGAATATTTATTCCTACCAGCTTCACGCTTCCACCAGATTATCTTTAAAAAACAAAGCTTTTAAAATACAGCTGCAATCATCAGGCTTGAGAGGCATTACAGAACACAGAACCATGCAAAGGGATTAACTCCTAATATCATCCAGCTGAACAGCAGGAGCTCATCTGGGCTTAACCTTCTGAATCCATTCCATTTGTAGGACCCAAGCAAAAACAATCAATCACAGCTAACAAGCAGGCAGATTTTGTTTTAAACATTGAGAAGGCTGGAGGACTTCCCTTGCATCTCCATCAAGGAACCCAGTTTTCAGTGGAGAGGGAATATTTATTCATTCATGGCTGCTGTGCTCCCATTAGTGCCAGGCAAGGGAGTCATGAGGGATCTTCTGGTGCAGCACATCCTTGGAGCTCCCAGACTGGCCATGAGGACACCACACTTCTCTCCAGCTCATCTGTGAGCACACAGCAAGGAGCACAGGGCTGGCAGGTGACAGGCATGGCCATTCAGCACATGGATCAGGGGACACAGGTCCTGCCTGCCCCCAGTGACACACAACTGCAGCAAATCCCTTACAGCATTTGGTGGAGAACAAGCCCCATCTCTCACTTGTACTTTGGCTTTTTTATCCATGAACATCCTGCTGGAGCTGAAACCCCCATGGGGACCTGCTCCAGGTGTGCCTGCTCACAGCAGAGAGATGGGGACAGCTGTGAGCCCCAGAGAGGGGGGAACAGGGCCCCACAGGAATTAATCCGTGTGGATGAGCTGCCACAGAAGGGAGAGTGGAACACAGGAGGTAGCAAGTGATGCCAATGGCTCAGGTGTGAGTTTCCTCTGTGAATCTCTGACTAGAAAAATCTGAGGTATTCAAAAAAACCCAAACTGTTCTCTTTACTCCGCCTGCAACCAAGCTGATAAAGTGAATTAAAAACAAAATTCGACAGCAGGGCTTAGGAGAGCTTTGTGTTTGGTAGAGAAACAGGATGATACCAGTGGAACATCTAAAAAAGCTCTTTTCTATTCTCCTGTGATTGCTGCCCTGCCCAGTTCCTGTGCCTGCCACACATCTCAGTCCTCCACGTCCAGCTGGAGTTAAGTGAAAGCTTCACAGAAGTGAGACCCAGGATAATGTCATGATCACATGACATTAAGATCTCATGAGGGATGAATGCACAAAGACTTTTAGCATGAATATATCCATCCCTGTGGCATTTGAACTGCAGATATTCAAGTGTGACTGACATTTTCTGGTTTAAAAATGTTTTTCTAGAAACAACAAGCTTATAGAAGAAATCCTGGACCAGTCTGAACCTAAAAGGAAGGAGAAATTAACCTAAGAACCTGGTCCCTATTCAGAGGTGTTATTACATTCACAGCTGATATGGGGCAGTATTTTCCACCCTTCCAAACAACATTAATAGCTCCATGAAGGAACACTGCCACTCCAAGAAAATTTCAAAGACAACAACCAAAATCTGTCTCCAGTTAAGAGCCAAGACTCTGGCCCTTCACTCCCAATTACAAAGTACATACCCAAAATAAGAAGCATACAGAGCAAGGCAATTTAGGAATAAGATTCCCTCAACATAAAAGCCAGACAGAAGCTTGCTGAGCACTTATCAAGTAATTCAAATTCACCTCCAGGACCATTGCCTGCTGAGTTTGTGCACAGTTGCTGCAAAATTACTTTCAGCTGAGCTAATTTGGCAAGTTGAATATCAAATTTAACTGCTACTTTGCTCTGACCACAGCAGTGCATCTGCTCATGGAGCCCCTCCTCACTGTTAGCTTTCCCTGTCCATCCCACTGGAAATGGTGAGTGTCCTGGCTGGCCCCAGGCCTTTTGGGAAAACAGCCTGCCAAGGTCACTGCCCCTGTCTGCACCCCTTCTGCCTGTCACTTGTGCCCTGTGACAGCCTGACAGGGAACTCTGACACACAAAGGGCAAGCAGCAGGCTCCAGAGTAGCTCTCACTGCCACCCTGTGTGTGCCAAGTTTTGGTGACAGAGGAAACAAGCAGCATTCACACACCTGCTGGGCAGGCTCACAAGGCTCATGCAGGGATGCTGATGAACAGCAAGACTTGGAGGAATTAGCTGTTAGACAGATGCACAATAGGTGTCTCCAGCTACTTCCAGACACTTGCACATCAACACATTTTCCATGTCTGAGCCAAAAGGGAATCCAGCACAGCTGTAGTTGTGAGGGTTGATATAAAATTTGATTTTTGTTTTCTTGCTTCATTTGAATAATGGTTAAATTCCTCTATTTTTCCTCAGCTGTCAAACTGGGACCCAGCAGTCTGCCAGAAAACATGCAGCCAGCAACACAAAGTTGTGAATCCACAGTAGCACAATCCATTTCCTCCTCACCTCTAAGGAGTCAGACCAAAAGCAGACTACAGCTGCTGAGATGTGAGTCCAATGAGCACATTACAGCGGCTCATCTTTCCAGGCTCCAAGTCACCAGCTCTCCAAAGTGGCATGCAGCACTCCTGGACAGCACCTGGCTGACTGCAAACACAAAAGGTGCTGCTTCTGCAAGTCTGGCTCTGCCCCACAAGCATTCCTGGCAGCACTGAGACAAAGCAGAGCAAAATTCCCCTCGTAGAGTGCAGAAACCCAAACATCCAGGCACAAGCACAAATGAGCCAGAGACCAGCATTTCTGCACCCGTGCTCTGGCCACAAGTGCCAACCCAAGTCTGAGCCTAAATAGAGCACCTGGGCATGGCAGGGGCTGTGGGTGAGGCTCATCAGGGCCAGTAGTGGGACTGGGAAGGACTAGTTTCCCTACAAAACTTAGCAGGTAGGTATCCAGCAGAAAAACAAGTGAACTCCCCAGAAAATTTGTGTGTGAGTCTCAGAACAGCATGGATAGAGAGATAACAGCAAAACACAGCAAGCTAACTCTCTGCCTTGTCCTTATCTCCTGCTGCACGGTGATTGTTCTCTAGCCTAAAAATTAGGAGAATATCATTGAAAGTTGTCAACTGGCAGCTCTGCAGGCAGATATCCCATGTCCATCCCCAGAGCAGGCACTGCACACAAAGACATGACAAATACAAAGCCCGTCCTCCTCCTGGGCTGCCAGGAGCAAACTGCTCTGGAGAGGGGCTCCACCTCCACACAGAGTGAAAGCAGTGTGCTTGCTTAGGTTTCACTCAATGCAATGAGACTGCACAGCCTCACTGTCTGAAATTACTTTCAAAACTATTTAAACTGTTTATTCAAGGTGATCCTTTCAAAGTCCTCAGGGTACTTCCACCCAGTTTTCAACAACCTCCTTGTGCCCCTTCCCTATGTGGCAGCAGGTTCTGCACACCCTCTGACTGTGCTGATGGGGCATTGGTTGCTATCCTTATCAAAAGTACCAAAACCTGACTGGAGTGAGAGGTGTATTGGGAGGAGAACAAAAATACAGAGATTTGCCCTGAGAAGCAAAGAAGAAACTGAATTGGAGGGAAGAATGAAGTATTGGGAACCCAAGGCCTGAATTTAAGGCTTGCAGTGTGATATGCCCTCAGGCATGTCCAAAACAGAGATCTGATTTGTGATCAAGTTGCTTACCTAATGTCAGAAAAAAGATCAAAGAGCTGAGAACCTGTTTGAAAACACAGCACAGAAATTTAGGACTTCAGTGGAGGTCAGGAAATTGAGGAACTATTTTATTTTAAGGCACTGCCTGACTTCTGAGAAGCAGCAGAGTGGTGTAACAGCGAATCAATAAAGAGAACAAATGATGAAAATCTAATGGACTCTCAACACCAAGCTGTGCTGTACAAGCCTGCCCACCAGTCCATCTCAAATAACACTGCATCTCAGATAACACTGATAAATGTCCTGAGACAGACCATAGGCAGCAGCAGATTAAGTGATTATCATTCATTTCAGAATGCATCCATCTACCTCTGAATGAAAGTCTTAAGGAAGCAGCCTTGCCTCCTACTTGATCTTCTCTCTTCTGAAGAGCAGATCAGTGTCAGCTTTTCCCAGCTGTGCCTCCCCACAGGAGAGCTCAGTCCAGTGTCTGGGTCCCAGCTGGATTCCTCACCCTGCCCTGCTCCAGGAGAGGAAGGACAAGAGGGCCGTGGTCTGCAAGCAGGCTTGACTCCAGGGTAGGAGGAGCTACAGTCACATAATTCAAGTCTGAAGACCAATTCATGAGGGACACAGGCAACCTGAGCTCTCACTTACATCCACTCTGTGACACAAGTGGCATCACTAACTCAGGTTAGTGCAAGTTCTCATCCCTGTCTACAGACTGGAATCTTTTCCCTTCAGTGTAGAAAAGAGAATGCTTCCCAAAGGCTCTGTGGCTGGACACACAAGCACAAGAATTCCTCCCCAAACTCCTTAGCACAGAATTAGATGTTACATGCTCTGCTTTTTCTTAGGGCCGACATCCCTGTTTCAGCTAGAAGTACTATTATTTCATTCTGCCAAATTTATTCTTGCATCACCATCCCTAGCACAGCTCCTTTACAGCGTTATAAATAAGCCTGTTCATCAGTCTGAAAAATCACGTGTGACAAACTTCCATTAATAAAGGTTCCCTCTTTCCTCATACCTGTGACAGGGGAGACAAGAGTCATGCTGGCTGATATTTTGTCCTTTGGATAGCAGCAACTCTGCAAGGAAGGAATCTCTTCTTGCTAAAACACAGAGACACAGCAGGTAAGGCAAGAACACAGGATAAAATCTTTTGAACAACAGGCTAGGGGGGAAAGTACCGAATTTGTCACTAAGTAGTACTGCCAGTGTTCAAAGAGCCTAAGTGCTCTTCTGTTTTAGCTTGAAAAGCTGCTTCAGCTCAAAGAGTTTGCAAAGATTTCCCACACAGCAAGGGTCACCCCTGTGTCTCACAGGGACTTCTCAGGAGGAGTATCTCCATGCCTGGTGCACCTCTGAGCTAAGTCCCACATCTGACACTGTGCCCCCCAGCTAGTCTCACACAAAGAAGGTGCTTGGAAAGCTGTGCTGGGAGCTAAGGCAATGATCCTGCTGCAAATAATCCCACTGGAAGTGTTCACACTGAGCATGGCTCTGCCCATGGGAGAGGGAAAGGGTTGTGCATGAACATCCATGATACAGAATAAAAAAAAGTCATTCAAGCTGACCCAGTGAGCAGATCTGATCATAGTCTTTATCTGATGTTGTAGTTCTCTAAATGCATGTTAAATACAAAGACAGGCTCCCCAGAAAATACTGAGGGTCCTTTTTGTGGGCTCACCCTACAGAGGGCCCAAAGCCACCAAAGCCTGGGCCTTGTCCCAAAACCCCTCGAGCTGCTTCAAGCCAGTGTCACACCCAGGGCTTGTCTGTCAGTCAAACCCTCATCACTGTCTGTCTGCCTCTAAAGCCAGGCCTGATTGTGCCATCTCCTGCCAAGAGCAGCAGGGAAACCTCTCAAGGTCAAAGGCACAGACCTAACCCAGGCTGAAGAAACCATACACATTACAATGCAATCAGAAGCTGATATACCACCTCTCACATGCTGTCCCTTACTGACAGACAGAAATAGAGGTATTGGCACCACACAGGGCATCAACAATTGGCTTTTTAAAACATGCTTGATGGCAGAAATTTCAAGGACAGCACAGATGTCAAATTACAGTCTAACCTCTCTACATATGGCTCAGAAATTGGTATTTTAGTATTGGAAAATATAGGCAGCTTCAGCCATGCTATGACTATTATAAGTTAACTGTGAAACTATTGTTATTATTTCCAGATGGTTATTCAGCTGTTTTAATTTTTGGCACCTCAAGCAGTTAGTGGTTTTGCCAGGGTTTGTAAATATTTCTTAAATCTTCCTGACATGAGGTTTAGTAAGAAGGTAAAAGTATTGTATTTCTTGCTGAACACAAGGGGCAGACCAAAGACAAACACCAGCCTAGAATCATAAATTGCCTGAATAGTAGAGACAAAATTAGGAATAGAAGGGAAATAAAATCAGATTAACTGAGGTGAGAACGTGTAGAGAAAACAGGAAAATGGAAAAGAGGCAGGGCTCAAAGGAAATGTAACTAAAGTACTTGTCTTCCTCTGTTTGGCCAGCTAATATCATGCCATCCCAGTTTTCATACCCTGTTGCCCATGGAAGGAAAAGCCTAAGGAAGGCATCTAGGAGAAAGCAGGCTCTCTCTCTCTTTTTATCAAGTGAAACAGGATCAGTAAATGAGGCCAAAATAGATCTAAATTAGAAGACCTCTGTGACAGGGCTTCCACATCAGGCACAGTTTGAAGCCTTTGCAGCTGTATATTTAAATACACATATGCACTGATGCTTGTGTAATAACAGGAGTGCACATCCCTCACAGGAGCTTGGACTACACCAGCTCAAAGATCCTGACAGAAACTGAGCTCCAAACCTCAGCAGGCAGGAGCAGCTTGGCAGGAGCTGATGGCTTTACAGAGCACCTCCAAGAGGAAGGAGAGCTTTAGCCTCTACTTTCAAAGAAGGCTCCCATGCCTTGCAAGCCACATTTAACATTGAGCTTGTCCTACAAGCAAAGAGCAGCTTCCAGCCTTGCTCCTTGCTGTTAAGCTGGAAGGAGTGTGGACATGCCACTGGAGTGCAGGCTGTTTGCTAGAGGAACAGGCAGGGAGAGAAGTCACAACTACTGAGCCACTCTTTATCCCCAAAAAGGTGTCTGCTGTTTTACTGAGAGGGAGCAGGTTCTTCACCGAGGTATCAAAGCAATCTCTTTCCCTGAGCATTAATAGAATCTGCACCTGTGCTCTCTGCATAGCAGTACTGACTTAGCTCCCCCTCAGGCTTTCCAAATGATGAAGGTAGCTGCAGCCTCAGAGCCTCCTGTGGGAACTGCCAACGTGGGAAAGGGCTTTCAGAGAAGTGGAAAATCTCAGGGAAATCTCTTATGTGGAAAGTTAATAGGTAGGATACTCTCAAGGCAGCTCAGAGAAATGGTCACACACGTTTCATTTTCATAAGTGGAAAATATGTGGTCAGACTGCCAGATTTCTCAGCCCCTTTTGTGAGTTAAGCAGCTACATAGAGATGATGAAAATGTGTGTTTTGGGGGGTTCTGTCTCAAAGATGAGGGGCCCACCTCAGGTTAGGCTGTGCTGTTTGTGGCACTAATCATTTTTTAATTGGTTTTTTAAAATGTGCAATTACCAGCACATTCTCAGCACCTTTCTAAGGCAGAATGGGCTCCCTGGGCCAAAGGCTCAGCTCCATAACCACTCACCCTGTGCATAACTTCCCTGGCAGGAGAAGCCTTGTTAATAATTCATGAGCAGCACTTGCAGATTGAGGCCCTCAAGCACTTTTACTATTGTTGGGAAGAAAGGAAAATGGGGTCACTCTGTAAAGGTGTGACATTTATATTAAAAAAAACCCAACAGCACTTTGAAAATCCTTTGTTGAATTGGTTCATAAGAGCACAACAGAGCTAACCTGATCATATGCTCCCAGGTTCAGAGAGCTCATGTGTGGGCTCCTGAAAGCCAGGAACAAAGCCAGCTTGGCCCAAACAACAGCTCATTTGTCTTGACCATTCAGACTGCTGACTTTGCTCAGCTGCCTGTTAGTTTTCATGTCTTCATATGGCTGCAGCATGTATTCCCTGGCTTTGCTTCCATCTATGGCTGGATCAGATTGGCATGTTGGAGTGTGAAGGTGAATTTCATTTCCTTGTGGTCTTGTACTTGAAATATGATGGCAGAGAGACATTATCCCTTGAATGCATTTCACTGACAACCTAATTTGTATTTCCAAGTAGATCCTTTGAGAAAATCCACTTTTATTTCCTCACCTTTTAGCATTTTTCTCTGAGCCAAGATGCATTATCAAATTTTTTTCCCCCTCCATGAGCTAAGTCAGGTGCATAAAGAAGTGAAAAAACATTTTTAGTTGAGCAGATGAGCAGAAGCTCCCCGCTAAAAGCAGTGCAATCACTCAGCTAGCATGATAAAGATGCTCATCAAAGACTGTTACAAAGAAATTAATTCCCCTAGGAATTGGCTGGGGCTTCCCTGACAATACTGCTGGGAGCAGTTTTGGTCAGAAATGTTTTCTCCCAGAGTGAACACCGATTGCTGGTTTCCCAGCAGTTGCTAGTTCTACTTCTGATTCTTCTTCTCTTACTCTATGAAAAGGGGATTTGTGACCATAAATCAGAACTATAACTCTGGGATACCATATGCCCAACAAGCTCACCCCAGAAGCCAGGTGAGAGGGGACACATTTTTATTCTTTGGCCTTTGTAATGCCAGGTTGTAGAAACAACAGAACAGATCACACAGCCATGCACATTGCTCCAGCCAAGGGAGCCTTGTGTCAAAGTGCTCTCCCACCTGCCAGCCCCAGCCTTTGGAGGCAGTGACCTGGAGCTAAAATGGTGTGGCTCTCCCACTCCCCACTCTGCCTGACCTCCTGGCTCCCTATTCACCCCCTCCATCCCTCTGGCCCTCAGAGAGCAGCCCTTCTCCATGTCACAGAGAGTGCTACCCCTGCCATCTGGAGCAGCATTTGGTTTTTCCAAGCCTAAATGAATTTGAAGAGAAGCAGGGAGCTGGTCTTGAGGACAGACATTTCCTGAGCCTGCCTTATAACCCTGACTCCTCCTAGTGCAATGTCTGCTTGGAAAATCAAACACCTCCTGCAGCTCTGTTCCTTTTTCCCCTCCACAAGCTCAGGGATTGCCTGCTATTTACCCTGTGCACCAGCACATCTCTGTCCACATGCCTTTTTCCTCCAGCTGACTTGCATGTCAGCTTCCACAGAGGAACCCCTTCTGTGACAGGAACATCCCACCATCAGCCTGGTCCCAATCCTGTGCCTTCAGAGCAATGAAATCTGGTTTTTCCCCATGCAGAAGGGTCAGACACAGTCCCCAGAACCCCTCTCACTCCAAGTTGTAACATAAACATAAGATCCCAACAGCCTGGAGGACAAACAGCACCCAAACACCAATGGCCCTGAAAGATGCAGGGAGTGAAAAAAACAGGGAATGAGTTTGCTTCCTACGGCACAGGGTGAGCCATGCTTATGGATACCTTGTTTTATGGCTGGTGAAATCCAGCAACAAGAAATCTCTCATCATTGCTCAAAGAAAATACAAATGAATGTCAATTGACACACATTCCAGATGTGTTTACAGATGCCAGCATTCTGGCAATGTCACAATGTTAGGTACTTTATTCTTAGTATCCATCCTAATATTAAACAGACAAATTAGAATCAAGTTTGACCCAAGCCAAGAACAGCTCCATGTAGGGAAGGAACAAGGCACTAAATTAAGTTCACAGATAGAGAAGGAAAGCTCAAGGATTTCTGATGATGACTCCTCTTTGACAAGCTCCTCTTCAAACCTTTGAGGAAACTTCTCCCTGAAATGGTTTAGCACCCTCAAAAGGAAATAGGGCATGGGAGCAAGAAGCCCAGGGGCTGCCAGTGCAGGACATCAGTGATGGGACAGGCTTCTCAAACCACTCCATGCTGAGGCAGCCACAGAGCCACAGGATATCCTGAATTGGAAGGGACTCACAAGGATCACCAAATCCAACTCCTAAGTCCTACTCCAAGCAGCTCCCTGGAAAGCTGCACACTCATAGGGAGCACTAACAAGGTGGTAAAAATTTAATTTCACACTGAAAGCTAAAGACAAGACTCAGCAAGAAATGGCCACTGGCCAAGTGGTAAGATAAATGAGGCCACTGTTAGGAATAAATCTGAAAAGCAGGACACCACCAGAGCTAACCTAATGTCAGGAGCAGTATTTAACACAGACCAAGTCTGACACACAAGTAGCTGTGTCAGCAAAGGGAGAGCAGTGAGTTAGTCCCCCCTGAGCTTGTGGCTGCACTTTCTCTGCTCACAGAGCTCTGCTTCAGTGCAAACCCATCCCAGGAAGCACCATGTGAAAGGTGGGGGCTCCCCAAAACCTCTGTGGTCCTGAGTCTGCAGGGCCATCACCTGCTGTCAGAGGACCTTGGCCATGGGGACTGGGGGTCACTTAAACACAGCAGAGGCACAGAAAGAGCAATCTCCCTTAGCCCTGCCCTGGACAGCTCAGTATGTGCCACTGGAGCCATCTCGGTTTTCCCTTGGAGCCACAGAGGCCTCATGGAGTGATTTAGTGGAGTCTTTTCATGGGGTGAAGATGGAGCCACGTGGTTCTGGAGTCAGGACAGAGCCACCTTTGCTATCCAGGCCATGCTGGAACTCTAATGGATCACCTGCAATCTGCAGGATGTGAGGGTCAAACATCTGCCATAGGAAGGAGGGAGCACAAGGAAAATGCAAAGGCAATCCCTCTTCTACCAAAGGGCTGAGCTGTGCGCAGTCACTGCTGCTAGGAACTGCCCAAAACCATAAATGTTAATGCTATGCCAGATCCAGCACAGAGGCAGAGAGATTCATTCCATTTCATTATGAAATGATACAAGAACCATAAAGTGTCAGCTTTCAAGTTCATAATTTATAAATTAAGTGTAAATAGCATATTCTGACCTCCTCCCCAGCCACTCATTTATCCTTCCCCCATGAAAAATGAATGAGTCTATAAAGTAGCTTGTAAATTTAAAGCAGTAATTTTTTTTTTTTAAATCAACAGTGTGATTTGCACAGAGGCCCCGAAGCATTAGCTGGCTGCAGCCACTGCTGTTGATCACTGGTCTTAGGTGTGCTACTATGCCACAGGAACACCTCCTGCTAAGAGTTCTGATGCAGACCAGTGTCAGGGACCAGACAAAGCTCTCTGAGGTTTTTAGGCTGTCCTAGTAGAGCATTCCCCACTTTCCACAGCCTGGCAGGCTGCTTCCTTCAAGGGGTACTTGAGGACTTAGCATCTTATCAAAGACATCAGAATAAGAATTAGCAAGAAAATTCTTAAAAATTAAACTCCTAGGTGGAAAACTCACCCCAGGCAAAACTTTTAGTCTATGGAAAGGGAAGCAAGCAGAACCAGACCAGCTAGCCCCCATTTTCCACTACAAGGATTCCCCACAGGGATCTTCTGCTATTTGGTGACCTTTTAAGCTTCCCTTTGAACAAAAAGCTGCATTGGTCGTTTTGCAAGGCCCTCTACAACTTTGGGAGGACCTGTACTCCTGCCTCTTGGTGTGAGCACTTACCAATCCCATGTAAGATCAGGAAGGAGCAAGTGACAGGGAGGAAAAGGAGACAGGTAAGCTGAGGAACAGATGAGGCAAGCACAGCATTCCAAGGTGCAGGAGTCATGGAGGACCACAAGGAATGAGTGCCAAGAACAGGAAACAGACTGGCCTGGAGGTGCCCACCTGGGTGTGAAGGTGCTTTCCATGCACCTGAGGACATTGCTAAATAAAAAACTGTTTCACAGAAATTAACTCTTATTGCTAAGGTCTGCCATGAAATATCCATCTCTTTTTAATTGAACAGAAAAAAAACCCCACACACTGGAGCAAACAAGACAGAAAAAAGCATGGAGAGTACATTTCCCCTCCTATAGACCTAAGTATGATCACATTCAGTGTTCCTTCTCTGCAGTCTGATTATCACAGACAGAAAGTTACTGTGATAATTTATGACAAAAGTGGCAGATTTTATTCATCAATTCCTTCAATCAAGCATTAAAATCAATACCATTCCTCTGGGGACAAGATGGAGAGACAAACATAATGACTTTAACTATGTTGCATGTAAAATATTTGTAATTGAGCAAAAAGCCTGATCTCAAATGCTTAAAAATATAAAGCCAGGGCAGCAAATGTGATTGGATTTCTCATAATCTAATCATTTTCATCCATATGTGGCCCCCAATCTGTTTAGGATTGTTAAAATTCCTGGATATTGTAGTGCCTTCCCCAGAGGACGCTGGGAAGAGCTCTGGACAGCCTGGACCAGATGGGATGCCAGTGACTCCAGCCAGCAAAGGCAGAAAAGAGGACAGTGGTTAACTCCTCCTCTGCCAGCCACCAGAGAGCAGGTCTGCACAGGGAGATTAATGCAGGCTGCTTTCCCATGCTGTTAAAGGCAGGCTTTATTTTAAAGCTCCCAGGAGCAAACTGGTGCAGCCCACGGGGACAAACAAAGCCAGGATCAATAATGACATCCTTGACAAACTGTTCAGTGGTCTAAGTGGAAACTGGGGCTCTTTGCAAACTGCCCTGGCTATGCAACGGAAGGAGGGCTCCCAGCAGCCCAAGAGGAAAGTGAAATGCTGTAAATGAAACCAGCACCTAGGAGATGAAAGGCCTCTTAGTCAGAATGAAGGTGTTCTTAAAAATCTTACAGAGTTGCACAGGATCAGAGAGCATTGAAAGATGCATCAAAGTCAGCAGGCCCCTGCTTGTCTTAACAACAACACTCTGGCTGCTCAGCATTCCCTGCCCCTCTCTAACCTGAGCCTGAAAGGAGTGACCCAACACTTCAGAACCTCCACCACAGGAAACACTTGGATGCTCCTTGTCCACCAGGCAGGATTAGTTCTGTTTATACAAGTTTAATTCTTTGTCATAGAAAACAAACAACACCCTAGATAAGAACAAAATACAGGATAACCCTATTAGAACTGATATTAGTGTACTGATTGCAGACAACACCATTTCATTCTGCCTGTGACTTTCTTAACTGAGATAACCAGCACCTTATTTTGCCATACCTGCCCAAACTGTTATGCTGCTTTGATGACTTCTAGGGAATTCTGTAGGTGTTTTCTAAGGAATTGTTTTACAGGACTTAAACTAAAATCCTGAAAGCCTAGGGGCTATGGTAAAAGGAAATGAAAGCAGCAGCTCAGGACTTTCAATATGTTTTTCTGTTTAATTCATAGAGAAGCTGTCAGTGTACTACTGACTCCTAGCTGAGCACTTGAAGATCTGTCTGTTGCATTGAATTAACACTTGTGGAGTAACAAATTTACTCTAAAAATAAGGAATTCTCCCATAAAGTTGAATATACTAACCTCAGAAGCAATCTCTCACATCCTGCAAAATCAGCTTTGCACAGGAGCTATCCCCTACATCGTATTTACTATTTCTTGAGAGACTCATCTGAGCAATTACAACCATTATTGAAAATACAGAATATGAGAACAGTGAGGATCAGGTGTCCATAATATTTATTTTGCTGGTCACTAAAAGACCTTTCAAGACCCTGTTTAGTTCCAACAGCAACAAAAAAGATAATTTTCAAGTGCCAGCACCTTATCCTGGAGAGAGACTGTTGAGGAAAAACTCAAGTCATGTTAGTGGACAACAATTATCACCGTATCATTCCCTGGAGAACTTTTCAACACAGACATGCCACAATAGGAGCCACAGGTCCAAAGTGCAGCTTTAGCTTTTTATCCTACAAACCCACTGTGTACTGCCAGGGCAGCCCACCAGCCCCCTAAACAACCTATTCCTATATTCTCACCTGAGTACAGGCTGCAGGAAAAGTTCAAGTCTGGTTTTGGCTTAGAGGCAATTCCCTGTCTCTCCTGCTTATTAATGCCTCTGAATAGGAACAGACTTAGGGCTTTTCTCATTTGACAGTCCCTTGCATTGCCAGGATTTGACAAAACCTGGAAGAAATAAAAGCAGCTGCCCCACTACAATATCCTCAATAGGTTTTAAGTGCCAGACTTTTGCTTAGGATTGACTTTCACAGCTTCAAAGGAAAGTGTGATTCTTTCTGGAGCCCAGCTGTGTGTCTAGAATGATATTTTTTGAGCACTAATGCTAACCACAAGTACATTAACTCATCAAGGACATACTGGCTCCAGTAACAAGCAATGATTTGGACAACCTTTCCACTTGGGAGGGGATTTTTACAGAAATTTGCATCCCCCTTTCCATAGCCATAAGGGCAAGTCAGATTCTTTCGCTTAGAGAAACAGATTGCAACTTGAAGCTGCTGAAAAGGCAGAACATGTTTGGATGCTGTAATTCCCCCTATTAGGCATCCATAGCTACTTCTGCTTGGGGCTATGAAGGTAGTTTATATAGGAAGATTAGTTCAAAAAGCATTTTGCAGGCAGACAGGTAGCTGGGAGCCAAAGACTAACAATTCTACCTCAGTTGTTGATAGAATACGTATGTGCATGTGCAAAAGACAGAAAGGGAGAATACTGCTCATCTCATAACTGAAAGATTAGATTTCCCTTTCCCCATGCATTTTTAATTTGCTTACAGAGTTTCATGAAACAGAACTCCCTAGGCTGGGCTGAGGACACAGGGAAGTTGTCTGTGCTTGGGAACTGCCAGAATTAACAGCCAGGGGCTGATGCAGCTGGGTGATGGAAGGAAGACAGTGCAGCCCTGGACTGGAGCTCTCCTTGCCCTTTCCACAGACACGGTTCCCTGATGGAGGTGACCAAACCAGCTCAAAGAAGTCTTGCCAGGGCAGGGAAATTAATCAGAAATACCCATGGTCCATTTTTTTTATCTCCCTGCCAAGTACAGCAGTGTGATACAATTCTCAGCACTGTGCTCTGTGGGGTGAGCCAGGTGAGCCTCTGAGCATCCCTGTGCAAGGCATGCCATGAACCAGCCACCAAATGCTGCAGGCAAGGCCTGCTGTGGGACACTGCTGCCAGGACTGCAGGACACTCCCCTGGCCTAGAGAATCCCTCACCTGAGCACACAACTTTGGACTGCAGTTCCAGGAAATGAACATCTGAAGCGTCTTTGAGGGCTTCAAGCTAAACCCCCAAGTCTGCCTCTTTGCTTCCATTTCAAAGCAGCTCCTTTGTTTCAGCATTACTGATCTGTTAGCAGAGCCACTACATAACTGAGTATAAATCAAGTCTCTGGTGTCAAAGGTGCTCCATCTCTCACATTTATGAAAGGTGTGAATGGGCAGCAGAGCTGGAACAGAAGCAGGATCTCTGAACAGCCCTCCTGAAGTCACCGACTCGGCTCCAAAGGGAGCAGAGGCTGCTCATTACAGACTTTTTTTACTGAAAAGGCCATTGTACCAGTTTTTTGCCAAATCAAGGACTGATTTATCCCTGTTGTAACTTCACTGAGTTCAGTCAGGCTACACAAGTCATGAATTTAGCTCTTAACTTTCTCCATAGAGAATACTTTCTTCCCCTTTGATAGTGCTTCAGTGAACCTCTCTGAAAATTTACAAGCACGGATTCTGCTCCAGCAAAGCACGTAAGCAGACACACATGAAGTGTACATGAGAAATTGTCCAGAGAGGAACTGGATTATTTCCATACTCAAACCATCACCAGCCTTTTTCACCCGACATCCTTGCTCATGTTTTATTCAGTGGGAGACAGAGGGTCCCTTCAAGCATTTGGCTTCCAGCTCTGAAATGATGGCCAAAGGAAAGACTCCCATTGCCTTCCCTGGAAGCTGAGTTTTGCTGAGGGTAATGGTTTGTTTGGATGGCAGTGGGGAGGTTTGGAGAGGACAAGACAGAGTCCATCCTTTCCACAACAAACATGTCCACTCTGTCCAGATTTAGAGACTTGACCAGACACAAGTGACACCTGCTTCTGAGATTTGCCCAGAGATATCCTTACTTAGCACTGGTTGCTGGCCTACAATTCTCCTTGCTGACTTCCACCCATGAGTCCCTCCAAACTCCCAGCAAAAAACAGACTGTAGTCCTTGTGCTTATATTGTGACCAATACTTTTTTCTGTAAAAATAAATTTCATGTCCTGCTTTCAGGGCACATTTTTGATGCACCTCATCTGACCTACATCTCCCTTTTCCAGGCCTCCTCTGGGACCTTACTGGACTTTGCATCAACACCTTTTGCTCCTGTTTCTCCTCCATTAAGGAAGCTGGGTTCTGGCTAGGTGCTTACATTTTCATTAGTTCCCAGCTCTGTTACACAGACATGGCCTGGGCTGGATTTCACACCAGAACGGTGGTTTGTCTGACAGACCCTTTTACCACTTACCCTGCTTTTGCCAGTTTTCTAGCATACATCCAGCAATGTCCTCTCATAGCTCCACAGTGCCAATACCCTGGTCATACAGTGCCTGTGTCAAGGCTCCCACATGCTGTCCCTCTTTAAAAGCCCAGTTGCCCAGCAAAACTTTTCAGCAAAAAATTCATGAACACCTTAATTATTCCTGCCATCTTCTGCACTGTAAATATTTCTCTTACATCGGTTAAGGAGCAAATTTACATTTTCAGAAGGATCTGCTATGCAAAATCTGTTGAAACCTCTTTCTACTTCTCCCTTATCTGCCCACCTTCTTAGCAAACTTTGAGTTTTGGGAAGGCTTAAACAATCTAACTCTGAATCCAGGGAGACAATAATAAAGGGTTACTGCAAGCCAGTCTTCAAGCACTGGACAAGAGACTTTATTTAAAAATAGAGCCTCTCTACAATATTCTGTGTTTGTCCCCTGCAAAGTGCCTCCTGAGGTTTGCCTTTCTGAGCAGGCATCCCCACAGGACCAATCCCAGGGCATCTTTCCTGACAGCCCAGGCCAAGAAGCACAAGCAGCCTGTGAATGCTGGCCATACACTGCTCTCACTCAGCAGGAGTGGCCTGAAAAGAACCATGGCTTTGCTACAACTGCTTTGTAGCCCCAACAAGCAAGTGTTTGGCTTGCTGTGAGCCACTTCCCATGCACCCTTTTGCTGCCTCCTCACTCAGCCACGCTGCTTTCACATCAGAAATGCTCCCCCAGCCCAGACACTTTGAGTTTCTTTCTTACACAGCCTCTCTAAGCCAAGAAAACCACTCGGCTCTATTCAGTGGATTTCTGACAGCCTCCAAAGGATTGCTAATTCCAGCCTGCTTTAAAAACACAGAGCATTCTCTCCCTTGCAGCTTTTTTTACTTCCCTGCTTTAGGCTAGCACTTGTTGGGCCCATAAAGCACCCCAGCAGTGGTAGATAGATAGATAATAGCAAGAGCAATAAATAATTTCACAGTACACCTGCAGTGCTGAGGGCAGGGAGATCACACACTCCTTGGGAGGGCCATGAAGCTGCTAACACAAAAGTAGTTTTCTGCAGGAGAGTGGTGCACCCCTGGCTGGCCTGGCTTAAGGGCTGACAAGGGTTAAGCGTTTGCTCCTCTCTCCATCTCACCCCCTCCTCCTCGCTGTGCATTTCAGTCACAGAGCTGCTCCCCGGGCAGCCAGTGCTGGATTGGGCTGCAGGAGCAGCGCCCCAACTGCTGCACAGCCCCAGCAACTGCGGGAACAACCACCAGCCTTGGGAGCCTGCACAACTGGGCAAGCTTAAAACCACCTTTGAAAACACCCAATCGAAGAAAACACCAAAACCCTGCTGTGGTGGGGCTTTTTTCTTTTGACTTTTTTTTTTTTTTTAACTTTTCTTGAAGGACCACAAGCATTTCAGTTGCTATGTCTGTTCAGGAGCCATATGGAAAAATCAGTTCTGTCCTGTTAAACTGGTTGCACAGTTTTTATTTTCATCTGCCTACAGAGATCTGAAAAGTCTACATTTTTATGGTTTTTTGGCAAAGAAAGTGAGTGGTCCGAGGATCATCTAGCCAGGAACAAAATAGGTAAGCACAGTATTTTTTGTGTAACATATTTCCAACAGTCTGAGAATATATTGTTTGGGTAATTGAGTGAAAATAGCCTTTGGGATAAGCTGATTATAGGTTTGTTGATCACTTGTTTTGTTTGTTTTCCTGGACAAGAAAAGCTGAGCTGCTGTGGTATCAGTGTGGTTTGCAAGATCCTGTCATTTAAGTAGCAGAAAGACTTTTTTTTTTAATCCTCTCCAAAGCACAAAGCAACTCAGATTTCCACTGTCAAAGGTAAAGCAAAATATTTGGGGTTCTATTTAAAATCTGTAAACTATAATTAGACTACAGGAATAACAAAGTGGCAAAGTGACTCAGAGTCACAAGGAAAAGCTCTGTTATAAGAGCATTAAAATGGAATTGATATGGAAATCATAACTATTCTTTCAACTTGTTCAGATGGTTGTTTAAGCCTGCATTCAACCAGGTGCTAAAACAGTACAGACATGCAGAAAAGAAACCAACTTTTTCTGGATGTTGAGAGGGACATTCAGGTGACCTGGTAACAATTTCCATAATCATCTCACTGATACTAATGATGTGCTTGACTATGGGAATCTTAAGTTTTGTACATAAAACCCTACAGATGTATTCAATGCTGTATTTAAATGTATGTTTGAAATGGATTTTAAAAAGGAAGGGGTCCTTTTATAAAGTCACTTTCACTGCAGTGGACAGCAGGTGTGCTGAACTGGAGCTCTGACCACCTAAAACCTTCCACACTTTTACAGGCAATATGGGGAAAGAGCTGATCTCAAAGAAATAAAAATTACAAAGAACTGAGCCTTTGTCTTGTGTGTTTTCTCCTATCACCAGCCAATGATCAGGTTTAACCAGGCTCTTTACTCCTTGCTGTTTGTAAGATCAATAGGCTGCTTTTTCCTCAAAAAAGGGATCTTGCACACAGAGCTCCCTCTGCTTTCCAAATCCCTGAGCTACAGCTGGCACCTGTATTAAAGGTTTCTTCCCTTACACTTCCATACTTTCTGAAACTGAACGTGGCAGACAAAGGAGTTGTAATTTATAATCAATAACTGCACATGGAGCACTGTCAAAATTTCCTGTCCTAACTAGAGCCTCCTCCTCTGTGTAGCTCTGGGCAATGCACACAGCAGTTTAAACAATGTCAGTATTTGCTGGGGACTGGTTTTGTACTTCTCTTTCATAGATTGCAAGCTGATAATAAGGCCTGTTGAAAAAAGAGACTTAAGTGGATTTTCTAGAAATCTCTTGCCAGAGTGAATACAAGATGGTTTTTACAGTTCCAGTGAGCAGCAAATGCTGAGACAGGCTGGAAGTGATGCAGGTATGAGAATGATAAGCAACACAAACATCTAAAAACAGGATTACTGCCCTACAGTGATAAAGCCTCCTTCCAAATGACATCTGCAGAGCTTAAAATCTAAGTACCACTTTAGGGATTCTTATCCAAGATTCTCCACCTTTGACCAAACAGTATCTTACACAGCTCTGGAGAAGTTACAATAATCCTCTTATCTACACATACCTACAGTCCCAGTGGATAAAATAAAAATTCAATGACCTCTGACAGAAGAGCAGAAGCAGGGTTTGGGACATAGGGACCTCCTGAGAGTTTTAAAGGGACTGCTGCATTATGAATAGCTTAACCTTGAAATGTAGTAAGTGAACATCACAAACTAGAAAAAATATTTTAAATGTAATTTTCTGCTCATTTTAACAGCAGTAAAAAGATTTTTTTGAATAATTGTCATGTTGCACTTCTGCTGCATTGACTACTTTTTTTTCCCTCTAATCAAAGACTTCATAACAGTTTCTGCAATTAAATCTTTGCAGAGAGATCCTCTGAGGAATATTTCTGTGAACTTTAAACAACTCAGCAAAATGGAGACTTGCACTATTTGAATGCCTGGTGTGCTGGGATTATAACAAATACCAGAAAAGGCACAGAAACAGAGGATCACATTACTTTCTCTCCTATGACAGCCATTTCTGTTCACTTTCGTCATCTCATTTTGCAGGACCGAAGATGTCCTGGCTTTATCTTCTTCTCCATCTTCTCACAGTGACTTGTTTGTGCCATTCTATAAAAGCATCCACCACCAGTTCCCAACAGAGCTTCAAGAGCAATCTCTTCAATTTCTACCACTCCCTGATACTCGCAGATGGTAAGGAAACTACAATTCACCTGCTGAAGGATATACCCAAAAGGTAAGAGCAGATCAGCCACTCCTGCTCTCAGAGACTTCCCCATGTCACTGGGAATTGCACACTACCAGGATAAGCCAAGAATCCCTGAGTACCTACAGGGCTCTATCAGTTCACACTGAAATGCCAGAAAAATGCCCCACTCCTCTAGTGTTGTTACACTGCCCAGGATCTGGAATGAGCCTCTGAGATGAAATTTAGATTCCTGTACACATTTCAGCAGCTTTCTGTGTTTGGCAGAGCAGCAGCAGTACTGATACAGGATGGGTGGGCTCCAGCAGCAAACAGCTGTGTCACAAACAGCACAGCTTCAGGTCTGCAGAGACAGCAGCCACCCTACATTCATGGTGGAGCACAAACATTTTACCTAGCAAATTAATCACCCCAAAAATCAACAGAACTTCTGCACAGACATCTTATCAGGAAAACTTCTGCCACTATCCTGCACACTAGAAGTGTTTTTGCCGAGCAGCAAAAGTGCTTTTGCATGTGGAAATTCCACATTCTTCACATTCCCAAAATATGTGCCAAGTCTTCTGCCATACCTAGTTATGTAGGTGATCTAGATATTACAACTGGCACTGCATCTGGGTAGCAAAGATCAATCTGCTTGTTTGGGAAGAGATGCACTTTGGACAGAGACCAGCAATACAGATTTTGACACACACCCAAGTGGTCATGGAGCAGAGGGTGAGCCAGATTGCTCAGTCTTCATGTGCATTGCACAGAAAAACCGGATCACGGCACATGTTATATAATGTCACCATGCTCACAAGACCAGAACTAGGAGCTCTCCTAGTTAAAGAGCAAGGGCTATTAAAACATCAAAGAAAAGGGAGTTCTTCTATGCTCTTGCAGCATAACATTAAGACTGCAATTAGGAAGTAGTTCAGCATGATCAGGAAGGTTTGTTTGAGCCCTAGCCATTCAAACAAGAAGACAAGCAAGGACAAGTTTTGGCTGAGAGTAAAAGACTGGAGAACATGGAACTGATTGCAGTGAAGCTTCACTCTGGCCTAGGAGCCATACCCTGAGAGGAAGCCACACCTCCAGGCCAAGAGGATCTATCCATAGGGACTCTGCTTGTCTCACTGGTGAACAACAAAACCCTTGGACTGCAAATTGCCTTCATTTAAGTGCAGAGTGAGGCACCCAAACAGTTCTATGGCCAAGTCCAAACATTATACAGTCTATATAAAAACAACATAAATAAAACAGAGCAAGGCAGGAGGTTGGGTTTTTTCAAGGCCAGAATCAAAACCTGACCAAAGAGACTGATGACGCTTTGTGGTGCTCATGCATAGCAGCCTCTGATAAAAAGGCAATCAAAGCAGAATTGGCAAAAGGTGGTTATGGAGAAGGCAGTCAGCTAAATCACACCCATCATCCAAAATAACCAGCTAAGGATAAGAGTCAATGTTCACCTAAAGCATGGGAATAAAAACTCAGAGGGAAAAATATTGCCTTAAGTGGATAAATCTTCCAGCAAATACATGTGGATTAAAAAAAAATAGCCCAGAGCGTGTTTTCTTCCCACAGCTGAAGACTGCAGACACTCATCCCTTGGTGTGGATGCACCTCACATAACAGTCATTTCTACCCAGAGTAAAGTAACCCATGTCAGAATAGCTGATAACAAGGAGTTTTGGGCACACCTGAATTCCCTGATACATTGCCTCTATTTCTATTCCCATCTCCAGGTACTACTTTGTTTTGCAAGAGGGCAGGGTCCTTGCCCCTTTCTCGATAACAGTGACACCCTGTGATGTTCCCATTGAATGGAGCATACTCTTGTACAAGTCTCCACCAGGAAAAGCAACACCAGGTAAGGCCTTCAGTCTGCCTAAGCAGTGGCAAAGAAAGCACAAGTTATTCACAGACAACTGTGTTAGAGGAAATTTCCCACAAGCCTAAGCATTTTGTAGTTCCCTCCTTTAAACTGCCACAGACCGACCCAGTCTCCATGGGTAAAACATGGAAACCCATCAGATCTTGCCCTCAACACAAATAAATTAAGGATTAGATATTAAAATGTCTACATTTAAGGTTACTATTTGGGAACAATTGCAGATCTTCCAGGCTGCACAAACAGATCAACTTCATAAGCTCTTGGTACTGGGCTGAACTTCCCTCTGCTGCCTCAGTTATTTTTCTATGGCTTAGGTCACTTGAGGCAACTATTTGTTCCTCACATGAAACAGAGAAGATTTAGCCATTTATTCTTGCCCCATTTACCATGTCAGTGCTTCCTATACTGCCTTTACCCTTAAAGGCAATTCCTTTCTCTTGCACCATTTTTTGAATTAATGGTTCAAACTAAAAAGCTAAAAGCTGCCATTAATAAGTTCTTACCTGTCAAGCAGGTACACCTGACTGAGGAGTTCAAATTGTACTTCTTTGAACTGTTAAGTTTTCCCTCTTCATGAGACAATGGCCTAAAACTAATCCAAAGGAAAAAACCTATCATAGAAATAATGAGTCTCCTTAAAGTACCCTAAGAGACAGAATAGAAGAAGAAAATTGTAGTGGCATCAGGCATGATACAAGCCAAGCTTTTGCAAGTTGTGGTTTCATAATTACAGTATTTTTGAAAACATAATACTACAGCTGCACTGCTAAAATAAAAGCTTCTCAAATTTTAATTTAATAAATTGCCAGTAGCAACATTTTTCCTAAAACACATCTTTAGTTCTATTTTCTTCTTGAAAGCAGCAATTACAATGATGTTCCCTAACACTAAAACTTGCACGATGTGCTTTATTGCAGATCTTTTAAAACAGAAGTTATGAGTCTGCTTTTTGCCTGCAGGTGACCATGATACACAAGAGGTCTCCAAATCTCAGAAAGCTTCGAGCATGGTGTCCACTATCTTCAACTACAAGGGCAATTCTGTAGAGACCTACATGGGAATGTCTTCCCACTCTGCCCTTTACCTGCTAGAGTTCTTATCCACTGAGAGGGACACACACATTACCGTGTACTTGACAACTGACACCACATCTGGGCACCTCTACCCCGAGCTTCCAACAGATCCACGCATAGATGTGATTGGCATCGGCCACACAACGGTGACTCTGGCCTGGAAACACAGCCCTTCTGTCCTGCAGCACAGGGAAAGCATCCAGTACTGTCTCCTAGTTAATGAAAAGCACAACTACAAGAGCTTGTGTGCTGCTGAGACAGCCATCAGATCCTCTGGGATGAAGCTGCCACCCACATTAGCTCTGTCCCTCTCTCCATACCTTCTGGAGCCGCAGCAGGTGATGATATTGTCCAACAGTGAACTGAGCATCATCAACAAAGTGAGCAGTGGGGAGGTCAGGCAGGTGTGCATGGGCACCAAGAACACTTACACAGTGCCCAACCTCAGCCCCAGCACTCAGTATTACTTTGATGTTTTTATTGTCAACCTCCTCACAAACGCCAGCGCCGCGTACACCGGGACATTCGCCAGGACCCTGGAAGAACCTGAACCCAAGGTGACAGAGCTGAAAGATGGCAAAGTGATTCACGTGGTCCTGGATGGGAAAAAGCAGAAATTCTACAGTCTGCAGTACCAGGCGAGGCACAAAAAAATCCATTTCACCTTTCAGTTGTGTCAGGGCCAAATACGGGTTCACATAACAAGAAATGGCAAAACAGTGGCATCAGAAAATCTCTCAGGGCTGAGGTATTTCTCCCTGAAGGGAAAGCTGCTGGACACCTACTCGGTGCAGCTGAGGTCTACAGAGGAATCTAACTCTTCTGTGAAGGTACAGGCATCCCCCCATTTCCACAAGCCCTTATTCCCACTTCTTCCAGAGAGCTTAAAAATCAAATCCTTCAGTAAACTGAGAACATGCAGGTCTGTGACCATTGCCTGGCTGGGAACGCAAGAGGAGAGCAAGTACTGTGTGTACAGAAAAAGGATTGAAGAGGATCAGATCTGGAGGGAACTGCAGAGTGCAGACAGGTGCTCCGGGCCTGAATCTCGGCACAAATCAGAGAAAGTGCTGTGCAAGTACTTCTATGATCTAAACCTCCAGCGAGCAGTCACCACAGAGACCATCAAAGGGCTGCAGCCAGGGACACTCTACTTGTTTGATGTTTATCTCTTTGGGCCATCTGGCATCCCTGTCAGGTATCACAGCAAAGCTGTGAAGACCAGGAAAAAATGTTGAAGGTTTTAAAGGAAAGTTTTTGAGTGAATGCAGGTTAGTGTCAAAATCTACATCAGCCCAAGTCAGAGCCCCTGCAGTTTGAATTATGCTGACAAACAAAAAATTTAAAGCTGTAAGATTCTACAGCAAAACATCTTAGATGATTTACACATCTTCTCTCTTGTGTAAGGTGGGGCGCTTTTTTCTTTCCCTGTCTCATTCAAACATTAAAAACAGAGTTGTGAAACAAACTCATACACATGGAAATAAAACAGCCCAAGAGTACCCATGAGAAATAGACTGGTTACCTAAAATGCTTCTGAAATTCAGCACAGAAGTGAAGGAAAATGCCTCACAAGAAGCACACATCATTTTTCAAGTCCCAGAGAGTTTTCCACTTTCTGTAACTCATGCAGCTAATGAGGAACTGAGAGACCCCACAAATCAGACTGCTCTTGGAAAACAGCTTCCTCACTGCTTGAAGAAGAAAGGAGATAAAAAGAAATTGAAAAAGCAGTGGAACTGATGTATAGCTCCACACATTGAGTAAAGCAGGCTGAACTACATCTTCCCCTATTACCTGCATGCTTGCTTGGTTTCATTCCTACAGAGAAACTGTGCTTGGTTAGAAACAGACAAAATTCAGGCCAGGAACTGGCACTGGATCTGGCTTTTCTGGGGAGCGTACAAATACACTGCTGTGCTACTGCCCACAGAGGAAAGCAGCAACAGAGGAATCTTATCATGGAAAGATTTATCATCTATAGCCTCTGATATCAAGCCCATGTTTATGACTGTAACTCCTGACTGTAATATATTCATTCTTTACATCCTTAAGCCAATCTATATCAATGACTGCATTGCTTCGAGAAAAATGAAATGTGATTTTCCTACTAAATATCATGGAAGGAAAATATTTGTAGTAAAAATTATGACACACATTTTGGTTGTCTTGTTTCCCTGATTACCTTCCATATATGACCTGAGAGTGTAAAAAAAAAAAAAAAGAAAAAGAAAAAGAAAATTGAGTCTTCATAAACTCCCTTAGGTTCATTTTCAACTGCCAGCAGAAAGTATTTTGCATGTAGGCTCTTGGCAGGCCTGGAATTGACATATAAGGAGATACAATAGCTTCACTAACCCAGAGGCTGCCAGAGAAATCTTGCCTGTAGTAATTATTTTTCCTCTACAATTACACTAAACACACACATAGATGATTAAATCCATTATTGTGTATTTGAGTCATTCTCTTGCAATTCAGGGCCATCAAAGTCCCAGTTTACTCTGATCAATTATTCCATCCAAGCCTGTTGGGAGGCCCTTGGTAAGGACCAAACCAATCCCATGTGCAGGACAAGGGTTGTGTTTCCTGCTCCAAAGACTCTCAGCCCTGTGCACCCTGTCCAGGGCACACTGTGGCTGTCCAGCCCCAGATGAGGGGCTCAGGCCACCCCAGGGATCAGCTGCAGTGTCTGGGCTTGGCTGGGCTCTGCATTCCTGCTCTGGGCTGAGCAGTGCCACGGCAGGAGCCACGTGCTCTGCAGCATCCTGGCCACACTCCACAGCCTTTTGGCTAATTACAGGGGCTGGCAGCTGCTCTGCCTTCATTCCAAGGCAGGCCCTTGCTTCATTTGCCTCCTGCCAAAAATAGCCTGAGCTCAGAGAGCAACAGAGGTCATCCTCTGCTTGGAAATCTCAATGTTTTCTGCCTTCCTTCTCCATTTCAGGCACTTATATTGTGGATGAATTTCACTTAGATGCCCTACAAGTGACTGTAATAACAATCATAAGTATAATAGAAGAAGAACAGGAAGATCTGTCTAAGTGCAGATACAATATATTCTTAATCCCCTGCCCTCAGTCCAGCAGAGCATTAACCTTTGCTTTTGCCCTCTATACAGAAATGCCACAAAAAATCCCTTGGAAGAAGGTACACTGGCATCTTGACCAGTACCAGTATTTCTACTAAAACAGGTTTTTTACAACTGAACTCTTGGGCTTCTCAGTAATATCTTGGTTTAGGGCTCTAGTCAAGGGATGTGAAGAAGGGATAGAAGGAGAGTCTGAAAGAGGGCAGAGAGCTGAGCAGTCAAAGGTAGCACAGAAGGAAAGGCTTGGTGTCACACCAAGCTGGCTGACAGTTAAGAACCTGTAAGGAAGGAGTTCAGGTTTGGAGGACAGCAGCTATTTCAGAGGGACTTAGAAAAGAGCCAAGAGACTTTCCTCTCCCCAGATTCACCAGCTGCTCTTTACTCCTCCTCCCCCTGGCCACTGCCCCATGCAGAGGACTGGCTGAGGCAGAGCCCAGTGGGACACATCTTAGTGGTCCTGCAGCCCAGGCTGGCAGCCAAGCAGGGCAGTGAGCACTGGTGCTGCTGGGAGGGCTGATGCCAGTCCCTCACTCACAGGAGGAGCTTTCTCCCACACACACCAGGCCCTCCAGCAGCCAAGGCCCCTGCACTCAGCAGAGTCAGCTGTAGAAAGGAACATGCTGTTCTGTCAAAACCCATCACCTCTGATCTGAGCAGAGCAGGTACCTGCCCTCCAGGTGCCTGCCCACTTTGCTCATGTGGGCAGCCAGCCATGCTCTGTAATAGAGCCCAGGAGCAGCAGGGAATATTCCTCTCCACTGATCTTTCTGCTGTGATTGTGCCTGTGTGCACCAGGCTGCAAACCTGTATTCCATTCACTCATGGCCAGACCCTGCTCCTGAGGTGCCTTGGGTGCCCTGCTTTAAGCTGGGTCTCAGTGCTGTCCTGAGAGTTTCAAAGGCTTATCCACAAACAAAAACCAAGGCTCATCCACAACAAAACCAAAGGTGCTGCACTACACCCTTGGTGCTCTTCCTACCCCTGCCCTACCCAGGCAGCTGCTTATGGGCACAGCTCCCCATCTTCAGCACTCACAAATCAAATCCTTTTCCTTCAAAACTCTTAGCCATCTTTCCTCTTCCTCTCCTTCCATTTGACTAGTCTATGTCTGACCATAGCATTTCCCAAGCCACCTTCTTTCTTGTCTCCATGCTTTCTGCAGTCCTTCCTGCTCCATTTTTTAGAGAAGCTCCATGCCTTCAGTTCAGCCTGTCCTAAGCTGTCATCATCTCTTCCCATGTGCTTCCCATCCCTGCTCAATCTGAGTCACACCAGAAGCACAGACACATCTTTTCATGGAGAACATTTTAGGGTAATGTTTTGGTCTTGTTGATCATTTAAAGTCATGAACTTTATTATTATCAGGCCAAAGTATTTTCCCTGGTGTTCAGTAGTGGGTGCCAGGTTTTCTGTGTCCTTCTAGCTAATGTATCTCAAGTCCAGTCACAGCTGAGATCAAAAGCCAAGCTTGTCCTCACAGCATTTTTACAGAATCGCTCCCACTGCCATGGCACCCCCTGCACATGGGAAGTGAGGGTCAGGGTACCAAAAGCACAGCAGGCAATTAAGAGAAAAGAAGTTTAACTCCACATCCACTTTCCCTGTGGGCTCAGCCTCACAAATGAAAACTTGAATTAGCAAAATGAAGTGCTGGTATGTGAAACAGTGAAATAACAGAGCATGGGCCTAAGTTTACCACTGTGTGCTGCTGTTAGCCACAAACCAGAACAACAAGGGGCATTTCAGCATCACCTTTCAGTGCTTCATGCAACTGCTACTGACAGGAACTTTGAAATGTGACCCAAGTCAGTGACAATCACTTGTTTAATTTATACACTTTGAAAGACACTGCTGTCTAAAACCAGTGTAGAGGTTTCAGGCACTGGGTTCATGGACTAATGGCATTTATGAGTTAAATAGTAACTGACAGCAAAAATAATCTATATTGTCATTCCTTTCTTCTTTCCATTTATTCATTCCCTGTTGCTTTGAGCTTCCTGATAAATTTAAATACCCTTCCAAGTGGACCTGGTAGTTTAATAAATTGTTCCCCCTCTGCCCACATTTATGGATGCATTCACAGCTTTAAAAAAATACCTTAATTTCCTCTTTGTATATTGCAATTTCTTTTTCTGGCTGATCCTTTCCCACTTGGACAACTCCCTTCTAGCTTAAACAACATCTTAAAATATTCTTCCTACTTTAGTCTGTAGTGCCAAGGCAAAATCCTACTCAATATTTGCTTTGAAAGACACAGAGCTGAAGTGTTGGTTTACATGCACACATACCACCCCCATTTTGGGCTTCCTCACTACTCCCTGTTGGCTTTTGTGGGTTAAGAATTTATGAGCCATGGACACTGCAGTTAAACATCCTGGCCACATGCAGCTTTGCACAAGGCATAAAATCTAATATTGAAAATCAAACAGTATTAGCACTGACAGCAAGTACAGACCAGTGACCCCAAAATGCCAAAGGCTTTCAGGTGCTGTTAGAGCAGCTGAAGCTCTCTGGCATTTAGAGAAAAATGGATGACTTGGCAGCTGATTAGTCATTCAGCAAAACAAAATAGATCGTAGTTTGGGGGCAGAATGTGAACAAACAATGTGTGGCTGCTCATCAGTGTGACCTCTTCTGCACGGCAGGACTGAGAAACCAACGGTGTAACAAAGACAGAAATGCTTCTCTTGCTCAACAACAGGGATTTCCTGCACAAGTCTGCCAAGGAATATTAAACAACAGCAATGTAAATTTACTAGAAGAGACAAACGAGTGTGTCTCGCTGCCGCGATGCATTCCTCTGCCCAGAAAAGCGATGTAAGTCAAGGGAGCACCGTGCTGGTGCTGCCACCAGAACGGCAAACACGAGAGGGCACTCTCAGGCTGGAGGAGGAGCACAGGCTGTGCTCGGAAAGGCTTATCAGCAACAAATATTGCATCAAATTTAACAAGTCAAGCATCTTTCTGATAAGATTATTAAGAGGAACAGCTAGAAGAAAAAAATACAAAGAGCACACATTTTATTTTATTTTAGTCTTTTAAGTCTCCCAAGCTTGAGGGATCTTTGTTAAAATAAAGTGTGTAAAACCTAACAGAGAAGTAATAGTAAGAGACAGGCACTTGCTCCACACCAGTGCTCCCAGTGCCTCCGAGATGTTCAAGCAATCACTAATGGGGCTAAAGCTCATATAAAACAAATACTGCAGTACTGAGGGCAGTCACAGATTTCATCATGTTCAGGTGGGGAGTCTTATTTCAGGCACAATCTGCTCAGCAAGGTCCTACCCCAGGCACCCCATCTCTTCTCCTGTCATTCCCCCATACTGAGGGAGATTCTCTGGAATATTATTTCCTTGACTGACCAACATTTAGAGCCTTACCTCCCACTGGAGCTGGATGGCCTTTCAATACTCTGGGACACAGGGAACAGACTGCTGTTTGTCAGGGCCTTGTTTTTTGGGGGGAATTTGGTCATTGACCTTGTAGCCTCTATGAGAGACTAAGGATTTGCTTACAGGGGCCAGAAGCCATCCCCAAAAAACTGCAGACCCTAACCTATACTGCTTTTGCATCAAGGAAAGCTCTCTGAAATTCTGCTTCTCCACCCCAAGTTTACAAAAGCATGTGAACAAGGACAGGGCTGACAGCAGAGGGGACCAACGAAACAAGAGCCAGAGATGCTGTTTCTCTTTGCAGATGTTGGTACCAGGCACACAAGAGGGGCTTTGAGAAGGTGGCCCAGAAGTTCACATTCAAAAAGATTATTTCAGACTCCCACAGTAATTTGCTCTGAAAGCAGAACTCAGTAGGAAGGGAGACCTCCAAGGGCCAGGGTAAAAGCATAAGAAAACCATGAAGAATCTGAAAGTAATGAGGTAAAATTTGAGTCTGTTAGAAGCTTCTAAGGGAATGAAGGGCCAAACCTGGATTCACATTTTGCATCCAGCTCACATTTTTATAAGTTGGCTACTACAGACAGGAAGCTTATTTGCCTGGACAGATTTGTCTGGAATGACATTCATTTTCAGAAGGGCTCTGCAGGAGCCTTGATAAGGGCTGCCAGTGAGATACCTCAGTCCTGGCCCTTCCCACAGCATTTTCCAGGCACCAGCACTATGGTGGTCACTGATACCAGCAAATTTTCCATTCTCCTTCCAGCAGCAGGAAGATTATATTTGATTGAGCTTCACTACTGATTAATTTCTGTCTCCAGGGTTCTCTGCCAGCATATAAACCCACTAAGCCCCTAGTATTCCTTTAGCCTGTGACTCATAGGAGAGCTCAGCGTGCAGTGTGTTTTCTGCCCCAAGACTATGATCCTGAGGAAATACTCAATCTGAGTCTCCTTTAGAGGCCTCTGAAAATAACCACACACAGTCCACTGTCAAGGTTATGTGCTGTTAGACCTGAACCTCACATCTGACATATCTGTTCCATGAAAAACACCACAAAAAAAAAAAAAACAGGGCCTCAAAGCAAAGAGCCAAAATCTAGCTTCCTCTGGGACATATAGTTCAAAATCAGCCCAGCAACACCCACAGTGGTACTAGCCAGCACAGCTGAGGTGGTACTAGTGTTAAGAAAAACTTCAGTTTTAAAGATTAGGAAATACCAGCGCTGGATCCCCCACTTGGTAGAGGCAGGTAATGATTTTAAAGAGACTAAATGCAGCTCCACTCTGAGCTTAGGGTATGATCTGTCTCAAGGCTGAAAATACAACCAGAGAGTTAGAGCAGAACTGTTGCTATTGACTGCAGTGCTGACAAGTGTTCATCTCCTGAGGCTTCACCTACTGAACTCCCATAATTAGGGAGTTAATTCTTTCTTTCCTTTCTCCATTCCTGATACATAGGAAGCGATCCTGAGCATGAGCTACTTGGCTTAACAGTATCTCAGGGCCATGACTTGGGGCCAGGTTCATGACTTTTAAGCATTTGGAGCTGACAGTTACTTGTGACTGGGGCTTACAAGCTGCAGATCATGAAAACAAGCACAGTTTGCTTACAATGACAAACAGGAAGGATTAAGATGTTTTCTGTACATGGTGAAAAGCTCTAACTTGAATTCTTTGGCCTTTTCTCCTGGAGAAGAATCCCTGCCAAAGAGGGAGCCAATATGAAGCACTACAGTCAGTGACAAGTGCCTTTGAGGACAAGAGCCATCCACCCACAGAAAAGGATTCTTTTCTTTATCTACAACTCAAGGAAGGAAGCACAATTTTATTTTTGGGTTGGCCTAAAAAATAAAAAGAAAATACTTCTATTCAGGCAGTTAGTTTCATATGTGGGCCAAATGCTCTGGTTTTGTAACATGGGACAGTCCTCAAAGCCAGATTTTCAAAAACAGAGTGCCAGTTTCTCAGCTCAGACTGAGAACCCACAAATTGGCCAGACCATCAGCAGTGCTTTGCACATATCCCCTATTAGGACAAAATCTTTTCAAATCTGCCTGTAACTCAATGAAACCACAACAGTTACATCTGCAAACAATTTGGCCCACAATATTTTCCTCCCTAGTCATGCTTATGCAGAGGGAAAAAACGCCACTTTTATAGTGACTATTTGATCCACATTATTCACATGTACTAATACCCAATAGCAACAGCATTTTTTTCTATAATACCCAGGAGAAAGCAGAAAGGTGTTTTTATTCCTCCCAAAAGAGAATTTCCACAAAGAAGCAGTCAGTTCTAACTCCAAAATACAACTATTCTATAGCTAAGCAGCAGAACAACTCACTTGGAAACGAAACTTCTCCAAAAGCAATATCAGAACTCCTACTCATGCAAATGGTTTTCATTTGCAACATTGGTTGTTCCTCAAGAAAGAACTCCACAATGGAATTGAAAGGTGATTCAGAACTCTAAGTCTGGTGCTAGAAAGGACATTAGAGTAGAAATCTGCAGCTCACATTGTGTTGGGCACAGGCAGTTCTGACTAGAATAACTGACAATTACGTTATTCAATAGCCTTTTGAGTCTCAGAAACTGGCAGCAAACCTACTATTTCAGCTATTTGGATAAAACTGCTCCTTGTCTCAAGGGTATTGCTGTTTATTTGCCTCAACTCTATTAATTCCATCTAAACCAGGTATTCAGAAAATGTGTGATAGCAGAATTGATCAGTCAAAACATACCGAACATTCTTTTCCAGAGGATTGTGAAATGGCTCATTTAAGTAATTCTTTTGCAACATCCTCTGGCTACACAGTCCCTTCCACCAGCTTCGTACAAGAATCATAGAATTACATCTAATATTGCCCCACTACAGTTTGTTTCCCTACTGACTTGAGATAAATTATCACAGTACTCTGACTTGGAGAAGACCCACAAGGATCACCAAGCCCAACCCTTAAGTCAATGGCCCATACAGAGACTGAACACACAGCCTTGGCATCATTAGCACCAGGCTCAAACCAACTGAGCTAAGTATCTACATGCATTTTCACTGGATTTAGAGCAGGAGGTTACTTTTTCTTCCCCAACAGAACAGCTCCTCACCCACTCCAAGAAAATAATATAAACTGCCATAGCAAGGCCCCAGCAACATCCAAAGGTGAAACTGAAAGCATGCTCACTTCCCACTGCTAGAGCATATTTAAAGGTAGGCAAATGGAAATAAAAAGATAGAGGAAAGACCAAATTTTAAAAGGGAAACCAGGAAGCTGCCTGCAGACAGGAAAGAGCCAGATCCACATGCCTTAAAGGTTACTTTGGGCAGGTAAAGAGACTGGCTTTCTGCACCCTGCCTGCCCTGCAGGGTGTGCTCACTGCAGCCATCCACAACGCTCAGGGGCTATGGAAAGGCTCAAAATGAGGGGCACTGTTCACATCCATCCTTACTGCATCTTCCACAGCCAGAGAGGCATCTCTCCATTTCCTGGAAACTGCAGCATTGTGGCAAGAATACAGAAGGAAAAATAAACCCAAAGCTATATCACAAATCTGAATGTTGTAGTCCCAGTAGAATAAGGGTGAACAGTATGTGGCTTTTAGGAAATTATGGGTTACTGTCAGAACACAGCTTTGATTTAAGTTCTAATTGGTTTGGTTCAGGCTTGTGTCCAAACCTTTTAAAAAACAGTTCAGTTAGAACGGTTAAAGGAAGTACTATAGGGTTTACTGTACTTTTTCCTTTAGCAGTGAAATGTTTTGACTGGAAGCAATTAGGGTCAGGAGCCTTTTTTTTAATTACATGCATATTCAGGCCACAACACTGATCTCAGCAGGCCTAAGTGCAGCAATAAATGTGGTGGGCATCCATTGTTTATTCTCACTCCAGAGTAACTGGGCAATTTTACCATTAGGTGGCACCAGAGAATATTTCAACATTACCAGCAAGGACCACTGGAACTAGGACAGTCTTAAGCAGATGTAACCACATAATTAAATATAGTCCTCTTTGCTATGCACATGAGCTCTTTAATTACTTACTACAAGTGATACACAGCTCATCAGAATGCAAGTTGCAGCTACAGCCATGATTTATTGGCAAGTGGTTTTTAATCACACATGAGAAGTATTTCACATGAAATTGCCATACAGTTGGATTTAACTGAGATGAAACGGCTTTGTGGGTTTTATTTGTCTTACTGAAAAGAAAAATATATTTCTGTCCAGACAATTCCAAATGTGGGCTGTTAAAAAAGACCCTTTCAAGAGTCCCTGTGCATACCTGGTGCAATTCCAGCAAGGTCTATGAATAATTTACCAGCTAATGAGCTCTTTTCTGTTTATGAAATAATACTCTTAAGAATAATAAGGCAGGACATAAGCAGTAGCCATATGTTTCTTCTCAAGTTCTAGCCAGACAAATGACCTGAAAATTGCTGTTGCAAGAACTTCTAAAGCATATGGCTAAGTACAGGGAATTTGTTAACTTCTTGTGTCAGATCCAAGCGTTTCTAATTATCAACAAAAGATGGCATACCAACCCAATTACTCCTGATATATTCCAGTCAAAGACAGATTCCAAGTAACCATGGCTGTGTGGGTGTATGTGGTTTGAAATAACAGGAATCACTGCAAATTTAGTGTAAATAAAAAAAGTAGACCCAGGGATCACATCCAGACAAATATGTCCCAGTGTGCTGAATGTACTTTCAACAGGAAGCAGGAATTTTTAGGCATTCTACCAACGCTGATTTTGAGCCACCATAAACTATTAGAGGCACATTTATTTTCCAGCACCAGAGAAAACTCCGGCAACAGCTTATTTCATTTGTCAGAGAGGAAAAGAAATGTATCTTTCTTACATAACAAAAAAACATACCAAAATAGTTGACTTTTTTTTTTAAATTATTAATTGCAGATTGCTTTTTAAGACAATAGCCTCATCCAGCTGGATAAACACCAGGACACTAGTACATCACGCAGATTTCTGATACATCTGACTAAGCAACTGAGTCCAGTGCCATGTTCTTACTCACAGGAATTCTTAGCCCCGAAGCCCTGGACACAATGTGTTTTCATGCCATGCCTGAATCACAGAATCCCCAGCCATTTTACTTGACAGCAAGATGGGAAAGCAATGATATATTCACAACAATGGACCAGAACCCATAAAATCTCTAAGGGAAAAACATGAGGAACCCATTTGTACATGAAACAATATTTCATATTCATACTAAAATTTATTACATCATCTTAAGAGCCATATGAACTGTCAGGGATTATTCTCACTGTACTGGGTCAGTGTGTCAATCCAGGTCAACAACAGCACATTCTTCAGTAAGTTAAGAAAGTTTCTAGGTTAATTTTTGTTTTAATCACACATCTTGCAAGGAAGGTGAAGGTCCACAGGTCATTTCATGCTGTGTTTATGTTTGAATTCAACATGTTGAAAGTCACTACGTAGGTCCTTTATTATTTAGCTTCCAGCAACTGTTCAAGGTTTATCACATGGGTGGTGATACACATACAAAATGCCAATTATCCATAGACAAGCCAGTGACTGGGATGCTTTCCTCTCAGCCAGCCACAGCCCTGCAGGCACTTCTCAGACCTGGGTCCTCGTGGGTTGAGTTGCTCAATCCAGAACAGATTCCATTCACTACACTACAGACCTCTGTCTTGCTCTAGGGGGAGTAAAGCCTGAGTAGAGGCTGCTGGAGAATCCCTAACAGGCCACTGCCTGAGCAAAAAAACCTGAAAGAAATCATGACACTGGTGAAGGGAGAGTAAAAAAATCCTACAAAGCCTGAGAACCACCTTCTCTCCCTCTGTATTTCCAGCCAGACAAGCTGATCATGAGAGAGACTGGTCCATTCCAACAAAAGTAAGCAAAATCTACGGAAAATGATCCCCAACTACTTAGAACAGACTAAACACTAAAGTAACTGCATGGGCAAAAGATGTGTAAGAGTCTAGAAATGCAATCTTTTCCTTATGGCTCATGTTTCACTTGCATGAAACTGAAAAAAATCACTAATTTAACTAATCCTTCCTTTATTATACCACCTGTAAGAGTAGTACCTGAGCTGTAAGCACAAAAATGGGCATTTTTTTAAAAAAACAGCCCTGATCTAATTAATGTATCATAAGAAAGGAAACAAGAGGTGGAAAATCACATTTTGGACCTGCCTGAATTCCCCTAACTACAGTAGAAAGATCCCAAAAAAACCATTCCGAAATTTGCTCTATCCATGCTGGGCATACATGACTGATGTATTTCTCTCAAACACAAGATTAAAACTAAACTTTTGTTCCTTATCATAGCAAATAATACCTGGCACTGTTCATAGGCATTTCCAATATTAACCCACCTGTAAACCAAAGAAAACATTTTCTCATAGCTCAGGAATCACAGTGCCACAGCAGCTCATTTCTGAGACCCAGGAATGCTGCCTGTAAAACTTAACCTGGTGTGAGCACATGGAAGCTTTTCAATGATTAGCTATTGTTTTATCAGCTCCACAACAGAAAAAAATGAGTTTTCACCAGAATGGTAATGACATCCACCTGGCAATGCTGCCTCAAAACCAGAATAAATATAGAAAAAAAACTAATAAATAATATTAGTAGCCAACAGGTGTTCCTGAGTGTCCTTATACAACTTTTTCTCACTAAACTGGTGGGAAAAGTATTGAAATGCCTGTGCCCCCAGTTGAAACACCTACTTTTAAGCAGGCAACAATCCACCTTCCAAAACGCTATTCCTCACTGCATGTTATGTTCCACTTGTCAAGCTTCGTCTCTTTCAGGCTTGTGCATAATAGTCAAATAGAAATTTTTGTCTCCTCCTCATGCCACATTGTTGGGGATCATGCTTTCCTCCTGAAGTTCCACATGCCATGGTTGGAAGCATCATTCCCTTCCAGCAAGAATTAAGCAGACCCATAAATTCAGTCATCTAAGCCTACTGATTTTGGGGGTTTTGTTTGTATGCACAAAGCCAGGCTTAGGCACCACAGTGAACAATGCCTTTCTTATCTCACACACTGTCCACAACCATCCAGCTATCTTAATATCAAGGAATGCATACACAGCCAGTCAGCCTGAGCTACTTCACAACAGCTGTGCCCATGGTTTTTTGGTATTAGCCAAACATTGATGCTGTGGTAGCCCTTGGTATCTGAATCCTGCTCTCCCTCACCTCCTGAGGGACAGGACATTGCAGGTGTGTCTCTTGACCACTACACTCTGCCAGGAGGTTCAGGAAGTTTGTTCTCTACATCAGTGTTCACCATCACTGCACTATCTGGTCATCCACTGGGGGAGGACTGTCTGTTGTACAGTATTTTTTGATTTTTTTTTTCCAATATACTATGATCATGTACCTTTCATTTTCTCCCACCTCAAGTCCTGGAAGCCCTTTGCTACTCCAGCACTGTCCAGTTTGTTACAGAAAATGGGTTCAGGAAAGGTACAGATTAGTTAAGGGAGCATCATTTGGAACACAGCACCTGTAGAGAACCCCTTGGACTGCAATATTCTCAGTTACACCTCATAACTGAGAGCCTGCTCCAACATCACTCTGAGCAAAAACCGCGATTGCTCTTCCCTAATTCCAGCAGCTCCTTCTCAGGCATGATGGCTATATGGAAGGGCACTGCTCTTGTCAGTTGAAATCCCTGTTGCACCTGTTTGGATTGATTTAGCTCAATACTCTCAGCCAGTGCTTTTGTACTGGATTCAAAAGCTTTATTTTAAATATCCCAACAGAGTCAGATAAGACACACTCAGCCCATTTCAGCATAAAATGCGAAACATTCTTAGAGCAAAATGTGCTAAACTCCCACAACTATTTAAGTTAATAATTAAGAGGCCTTCCCCTAGGGTTAACCAAGTCAGGTTAGTTATTCATCTCATTTAAAGTGCATGTACTAGGACCAAAAAGGGAAGACTGTTGGGGGATTTTGCATTTCATCCATGCAGAGCTGTGCATTATAACCACATACAGAAGCACAATATGCTTCCAGAGAAGTACAACATTGCTCCATACCTTGGCATTTTTGACAGAGTGCAGCAAGCCACATACCTTGAAGCCATCCAAGCCTCTCAGATTGCTGCAGAGGACATACCTGAAACTGCTCTGGTGACTGCCCCAGCTTAAACACTATGGCATTCACACAGAATGGAGGCAAGCTGTACATACAACAATGCATTTGCAAGTTCCTTGCACTTCATACCTCCTGTATAGACACCTTTACACCTATAGGGACTTGTGACTGAGAGTCCCAGTCAGCCAATTCTCCAAACAATGCTTAAAAAAATCAAATTTACTTTAATCTCAATGCTGGTCCCAGCTTTGCAGGGAGACTAAACCACAGGAAAAGGTAACACTCTCCCTGTATAAGTGCTGTAGTAACTGACCACCCTTGAAGTGATCATGTTCTGAATAAAAACCATTCAGGAACCTGTGCTATCCTACCTCCATCCTGTCATCAGCTGACTGCTTTTTTAGAAAAAGGAAAAAAAAGAAAGGCTCCCAGTCAGGAAGCCCTGCTATCTTGGCACACTGTAGAGTCTGCTGAAGACAACAACAAGTATTCCAGAAAACCACCATTAAAACAAGTGCTTAACTTTGGAAATATATACTACATTACAGCCTAAGTTTTTCAGATGATGCTAAAAGGTCACAGAACCTTCTGGAATATCAGGCTTTTCTTTACTCTTTGTAGCCTATTCATGCATAAAATAGAGAGTATTCCTACATGATTAATCTTGCTAATAAATGCATTGGAAGAAACCTTTTTTTTTTAACATCAGTACAGAAACTTGCCCAAAAATGAAACAAAACACAGGATTTTTTCTTTTTGACAGCAACTCTTTAAAAATTAGCATTTTGAGACTCAAGTATTTATTAAGCAAACTGAAGCACATGCTTCATGGCATTATCAAAGAGCATTCATTACACTGAGAGCTCTTGATCAAATCTTTATCTGTTTCATGTGCAAAGTCATTTACTCCAACACGTCTGTGTGAAAGCATCCAAGAGCAAAATGTATTGCTACATGTCCAACTAGAGTTCTTGGACATTTACAGTCACTAACCTGACAAAACACTGTTACAGACTTGTTTTAGGAATGTTATTCAGTCGTTTCAGTGTTTCCTGTCTCTGCCTCTGTGGGCTAGTAAACTTGACTTGAACAGTTTGGTTACATTAACTTAGCTTTCCTTGCCATTACTATGATATTTTTCTTTCTTGTGAATACTGTGAGTCACTTCCTTTAATCTTTGCTGGTTTGGCTGCTGTCTTCAGGATAGTAGGAACTGCCAAAGCTCCTCTTCTACTCCTGGTTTTAATTGTGCTGTGTGCAAGGCTCATTTCTCTATTAGAGTAGATTTATCTGTTTAGTTGAAAAAATTACATTTTTGCCTAATGCAAACCATTGAAGTTCAGTTGTCATCATAACTCCTTGAAAGTCATACAAGGTTTCAGTTGTTGAGGGTCTGAGCCCAATGTTTTCTGACTGCTCTGAAGAAACCTCTACAGATGAGCAGCAAGCTTTAGAAACATGGCCATGCCACTGTATCCTTTCATGTCTTGGTTTAAACAGAACAAATAGAAAAAAAGTCTTTACACCTAATTATACAAAGTCTACCAATGCAGTCTAACGGCTCAGATACTCCTCTGTGTATTCCTAGGCCTTGGTCAGAGGAAAACACACACAAAAAAAAAGGAACAAGAAAAACCAATACACGAAAGACCCATGCAGGGAGCCAATGTGGTAACAACAAGAAGCAGAACAGGGAACCACCTACCTGTGACACAGAACCAACATCCAACCAAGGCAGGAACAGAACAAGAGGCTAAGACCCAGGAAAGCTCAAACCAGAGCTGAGAGCTCCGGGCCAAGCTTAAATGGAGCTCCTGCAGCCATGGGTAGAAGGTGTGGGTGGGGCCCCAAGCCAGGTGGGCATGATCAGGCAATTAAAGCCTGTTAGAGCTCTTGCCATGTGGGAGAGGGGCTTCCCAGTGTTCAGGGATGAGTAGCTGTGAGAAATAAAAACATGTTTAAGTGCTAAATATATCCAGGTGCTTTTTTACAGACTAGTGACTCACCAAGTGCAAACAATTTTATAGTAATGAAGCCACATATTAAACTTGTATGAAAGAAACAAAGCAAAACAAGGAATCCTCAAATCTCATTTTTTGTTCAGTTTCTGATAGATACCCCAAAGCTAATCTCAGCAGCTCTTAGCCTTTACTACTGAAGGGGAAGTACATTAATTACTTCAGCCATTAAATACAATATGAAAGCCTTGAGTGACTGAAGGAACCTGTGCAGTGTAAAGGAGATTTTTTTCTTAGTTGAATGACTACTATAATAATTGAGTAAATATTATCTGCTGAGACAAGAATAGATTTTTTGAAATGCATCATTGTTAAATGCAGCATTTTAGCTATGCAGGATGCTAAGAAGAATGTACACTACATCACACCCCAGTAACAGCAAACAAAAATAACCAGAATATTCCTAATAAAGAAGATTGATCCATTTGGAACTTGAATCCAGAAAACACTTTTAGCTATGTGTAATTTTATTTCCATTAGTTTAGGAAGACAGAGAAAAATGGGTTGAGTATATATTTATTTTAAATTGAAGTATTAACTCCCCTCAATTGTAAACTTATATCAGAATTTGGTTCAGACATCTTCTCCTTCAATTAAACCACTTTTTCCTGTTTGACAATTAAATAGAGAAAATGTAAAACATCTAAAAATCACCTGTGAAGATTAGAGAGTAAAGAGGCAAGCTTCAAAACAGGAATATTTTTTCTTAATCCAGGAGAGTTTTTTTTCCCAATGGCTTCCAAAGAAGAGAGAGAACCTTTCTTGTTCTTAATTAAGGAAAAAACATGATTATCAAGTTCAGGATTTAGGTTAGAAACCAACTTTTCCTTATTTATAGATTTGTAATGCAGTTCCTTTGACAGCAATGTAGGATGTTGCCTGACACGACAAGGAGATTGCCAGTGCAGGATTATTGCTCTCATTCCTTTTGGTTCTTTAGAGTGTCATATTCAATTCCAATTCCTGCTCTTATTCATTGATTACTCTCCTTACAAATTAGGCAGTATCAATTTTCTTCTTCCAATAGGTAATATTTAAATCTCTCATTACAGTGTTTTCTAATTAGATTTAGAATGTGAACTAGGACTTTGCTTCTGAGAGCCAAAACAGACAGGTTTAGCTCTTGCCAGAAAGCACCCGTGCCATTTCCAAGAGTGAAAATTCCTGGACTTCTGAGCCTTGGACATTTGTTTCTAATTCTCCTAACATTTCAGAAAGACAAGGTTCACATAATCCATCTGTTGAAAAATCTTCCAGAGATTAAGATGTTTAAAACTGCATGGCTCTAATGAATAACAGTGTATATATAAGGTTATACAGCACAGTGAATGTTACCAAATGTTAACACCTCATGTGTGATCAGTCAGACTTTTAAGCCGAGATCCAGTGGTTTTCTGTTAGGTTCACCAAGGCTGTATTTATTTCCCTGCTCATTCTCACAACCATTAATGGCTTTCTTTAAAATCCTTTGGTGATGGTTGAGGTACCAGAAAAAAGAAAAAGGTCAAATATAGTGACTGTCTGTAAAAAAGGCAGGAAAGGAACCAATAAATTCTAGACAAGTCAGTTTAACTTCTTCTCCCAGAAATATTCTGGAGTAAAAATAGTAATTGGAACAGGTAACTGGAATAGGTAACCTAATAACAAGAGTCACACACAGCAAGGATAGCTATGACAAGAATAAATCCTACTAGACTAATGTGCTACTGTAACAAACCAGGAATGTCTGCAGCAGCAGCCATAATTCAGGACTTCAGCAGAGTTTAAATCCTATTTCCTGTAACATTCCCATAAAATACAGCAGAAGTTGTCAATGACATAAAAATGTGTGATAAGCATCCCCACACAGGACTGTTGTGACCATTAGGATGGAAGGATGCATCAAAATAGACAGATATTCTATCCTGGGCCCACATCTGTTCTGTGTTTCATTGGTGATTCTATGAGAAAACGGAAAATATGCTCTGAGGTGCATAAAAACTGGAGCTGCAGAAGGACAGCATTAGTGCAAATAGATGCCAAAAAAAAGGAACACAATCTTAAAGAAAAAACAGGATTAAATTCAATCCTGTTGATTGAATTCAATCCTGCTGATTGAACAGTACTCAACACCAAAATGCACCAAAGAACAATTAGCTGGACGATGGTATTTTCAGAAAAGGACCTGGGGGTTACAGTCCATGGACACAGGCCAGTAATGCCATGCAGACAGGATAAGCACTGGATAAAACTGACTAATCAGGAGTACAGGTAGTGAGGCAGCTGGTAAGATCATGCAGTTCTGTCCAGCACTGGTCAGTTCTCAGCTGGGGTACTCTCCCCAGTTTTGTGCTTGTATTTCAAGAAGGATGTAGCTTACTATGGAAAGAGTTTGTTGCAGACCAACAAGAAATACGACCTCTGAGAATGAGCTGAAAGACTTAGGAGTGTCTAGCTTCTCTTAAAGATTAATCAATGCTTGATAAAATTATTCATAAGCACCAAAGTCTGATAGAAAGAAGAAATAATTCATTTAATGTGTCCACAGTGGACAGGACAAAAACTAATAGATTTAAGTCGTAGCAAGTATAATTCAAGTTACTTATTAAAGAGAGAAAATACTTCTTGATGGTAAGTGAAGCACAGGAATTTCCTGGATAGGTCACGAAGACCTCATCATTAGAAATTGTAAAGGAGTGAATAAACAAATATCTATCAGAAATGAACTCAGCATAGTTAGGAGATGAACGAGATAACCTGTTTTGTGATCTCTTTCAATCTTTTTGTTTTATGGTTCCATCATTCTGTATCACTAAAAGATGGTTCAGAATCTCTATGCCCTTCCGGTTAGAAAAAGAATTTATCTGAGGAATTTCTAGGGGTGGAAAAGTTTCTGTAACGGCTGTGGAAGATGTTTTATTTATTTGCTGGTGGGTGCACAGTACTTTAGAACACAGTAAGCCACATTATATTATTCTGAGAAATTTAAGTTAATGGGACTCATTTGGGGAATATGGCATAACATCACGAAAGAGAAAATATTATAGGCTCTTACTTCTGTAAAATAGTGAATGAAATAAAGCCTTTCAAAACACCACCAGCATTAATTTTCACCAGCAATAAACCTCTCCCAAATAACAAACCCCAATTTTAGCACTCCCTCTAGAAAAGCATTTCTAGACACTACAGATGATGAAAGAATCTGTGTGCCACCTTCTCTTTCCCCACCCTCACTTTGCAGCTTTCCAAACCACCCTTTTTGCACCCACCACAAGAAACTACAGAAAAGAGCACTTTGCTTCATGGTGGCGCTGTGAAGTAATTTGAGATCAAGAACAATAAATAAATGCAAGCTCTGCGATACAGACTGTGCTGTATTAACAGTGAGTTACACTGCCTCACTCTTCCGTTTATATTTAACTTCTCCCTCCCGGGCCCGTGGAGTGCAGACACACCCAGCCATCAGCTCCATGCACTGGGAGCAGCCCCAAAGCAGACCTGGACACATCCAGTGGTGCTGTCTGCATGGGGACTCTCACTTCTCACCCCCAGGGCCAAGGGCAGACCCACACCCTTCCCAGGAGAGATCCTGCACCGCTCTCAGTCTGGGGACTTCGTGCACTCCCAAACATGTGGGACTTATTACAGTAGATCACCTAGTTCATGAAGTTCCTTAAAATTCCAGGATCTATTTCACCCCAGTGAATGTGGACTCTTGCACAGAGGCAGAGTGTGGCAATGAAACATTCTCCTATTCTGTTATGCTTTTTCTGAGATTTGCAGATTCTGTGTGTGTGTGTGTGTGTGAGGTGAGGTGAGGGAAAGGGACCAGGATGAAAAAAGAAGGCAGAGAATGTAGCAAAATAGACATGGTACACCAGAATGAGAAAGATCCTGTTATTCTTTTCTTTGATCAAGCTATTGGCCCCAGAAAAAATGGCCAACGTAAATTATATATGCCAAAGTCAACTTCAGCTGATGTTCTTTCTAGCCATTTGATCTTGTACCTGCCAGCTTCCACCCATTTCCCCAATTTTATCCACATGTAATATTATGTAGCCATTAAAAATGTGTTTTTCTACTTAGTTCAAGTTTTCTGTGTAACAGGCATTTTATTCTTCCCCTGCAATATACTAGGAAAATAAAATGTAATTTATCCAATTGAAGTGGTAGAGTACTGAATTTAACTACCAATAATAATGCCTAATCACTGTGTCCTTTAAAAAGCATTTATATGGATTTAAGTAGGAAATCAAAGAGTTTACTTTTTATTTTTTAATCTAAAAGCACAATAAGAAAAGGTTCTTTTCAGTGAATAAAAACTAAACTGCGGATGAAATTATTTTTAAGAGGTCTTCGATTGATTATATTATTTTTATGGTTCCTGAAAAAAGATTACTTTTGGGTTCAACTAACTGATGAGAAAGAAGATTTCTGTGGCTGTATTGCAGGAACAGATGAAACACAAGGAAAGGGACCTCCTGGGCTTTCTACACTGAGAATCTCTGACTGTAAATCTCACTAATTTATGAGTGGAAAATACCCAAATAATTGTTTTGCTCAGAGGAGCTAAGCACCTGTAGCTGTCGTGATTGTAACTGGTGCTGTCAACACTCATAACTTGTGAATATTTGGATTGTGCAACTCACAATTCACATTCAGGTCCTGGCATCTAGAAGACACACAACTCCAGCTAGTGCTGGTCTGGGGTGAGGCAGCACACTTCGCCGAATTTCAAGTTGTTTTGATAAGGACAGTGTTCACTTTCCCATCTACAAAAAAAAAAAAGAAAAAAACAAAAAAGAAAAAAAAAAGTGTTTGATGACTGTAAACTTCTCATCTGGGACTTTCAGTCTTTCCTGAGACTGCCCCATGCACCTATAGTGAGACCACACTACAAGAAAATACTAAGACAAAGGGAGAGTGCACTGTTTTCAAGACCTACATTCATATTTTGTTCTAGTGTTTTTGACTTTAGACACTTTATTTCCTGGGGCCATGGGAAGTATTAGAGGACCTTGTGAGCAGTGTGTTACCTGCAAGCTGCTGGCTACCATCCACAGAGGCTGAGAATGCCTCCCTCCATGCACGTAATGCACAACTGGAATCCTGGGTGTTGTAGAGTTCATACTGTCATGGAACTAAGTGGGAAACATATGAAGACTCAGTAAGCCCAATCTGGAACTTTGTAAAAACGAATGCATGTTGAGACTGGGCACAGTGCAGGTCCCATCAGCCTGGAGTTCCAGCAAATTTCCTCACAAATGTTAGCATGGTCCTTCAAGCTGATGTTGTCAATGAGGTGAGTTCACCATCACGTCAGCTGTAACTTTTGTGTTGGCATCCAGAGTGCATCCAGTAACCTGCTTTGGCCACCATTAATGCATGGATGCTCCAGCTCTGGAGGAGACAGGTGTCTGCAGTACTGCACTGTAGGATACCTTATGGGATTCCAGACCCTGTGCTGCTGGATCATCTTCTATCTAGCAGACTGGAAAACAGCAGGAAACAGTGATTAATTGAAGCAGAAAGCTTTTGTTGGAGTGTGTGGTATGTAGCTTTTTGTGTCAGAAAGCATTTATCTGATTAAGTAAAAACAAAGCAGACCCAAAGAGAGTGGGGTGTCCGTGCTTCACTCTTTGTCCCAGTAATTTGGACAGTCACACTTGGGCACTGATGGGCCTCCCGGGCAGTGTCCAGCTGTGGGAACAGCAAAATCCCACCGCTGCCACCAGGGCAGTGTGGCAGCTCACGTTGATGTTTCCTCTACACCACTGCGTGCTTCTGGGCTCAAACTGTTTGCAAAGTGGTACTAACTGTGCCGGTGTACATCCAGCTGGGATTCTGGGTGTGGATAAACAGCTCTGCTGGAAGGTGGGGGATGCGTAGCCCATCCTCTTGAGGTGCAGCACAAGGCACTTCTCCGTCACGAGGCCTCGTGGAGCGAACTGTCCGAGCGGGGAGCCGGGGCCCTCCCCGGCGGGAGGGGATGTGCCAGCCAGGGCACCACGCAGTGACTGCAGCACACGCGGNTCTGGGGGCAGATAGCGTCCCGCGGGGAGGCGGCCGAGTGGGGCCCGGGGCGGCGGCCGCCGGGCAGCGCCATGGCGGCGCAGTGCGACCCGCTGAGCGGGTACCTGCCCCAGCCGCTCTCCGACCCGGGCTCCAACAGTGAGCGCAGCGCCGACTCGCCCGCGCCCGGCTCCGAGGAGGACTCGGCCGGGCCGCCGCGGCCCCTGCACAGCCCCGAGTGGGGCGAGGAGCGATTCCGGGTGGACAGGAAGAAACTGGAGGCCATGCTCCAAGGTGAGGGCGGGAGCGGCGGCGGTGCCCGGGGGGCGCGGGGAGGGGGCGGCGGCCGGGAGGGGCGGGAGGGGGGCCCGGGCCCCGCCGGGCNCCTTCAAGCTGATGTTGTCAATGAGGTGAGTTCACCATCACGTCAGCTGTAACTTTTGTGTTGGCATCCAGAGTGCATCCAGTAACCTGCTTTGGCCACCATTAATGCATGGATGCTCCAGCTCTGGAGGAGACAGGTGTCTGCAGTACTGCACTGTAGGATACCTTATGGGATTCCAGACCCTGTGCTGCTGGATCATCTTCTATCTAGCAGACTGGAAAACAGCAGGAAACAGTGATTAATTGAAGCAGAAAGCTTTTGTTGGAGTGTGTGGTATGTAGCTTTTTGTGTCAGAAAGCATTTATCTGATTAAGTAAAAACAAAGCAGACCCAAAGAGAGTGGGGTGTCCGTGCTTCACTCTTTGTCCCAGTAATTTGGACAGTCACACTTGGGCACTGATGGGCCTCCCGGGCAGTGTCCAGCTGTGGGAACAGCAAAATCCCACCGCTGCCACCAGGGCAGTGTGGCAGCTCACGTTGATGTTTCCTCTACACCACTGCGTGCTTCTGGGCTCAAACTGTTTGCAAAGTGGTACTAACTGTGCCGGTGTACATCCAGCTGGGATTCTGGGTGTGGATAAACAGCTCTGCTGGAAGGTGGGGGATGCGTAGCCCATCCTCTTGAGGTGCAGCACAAGGCACTTCTCCGTCACGAGGCCTCGTGGAGCGAACTGTCCGAGCGGGGAGCCGGGGCCCTCCCCGGCGGGAGGGGATGTGCCAGCCAGGGCACCACGCAGTGACTGCAGCACACGCGGCTCAGCCGCGGCGAGCTGGTCCCTGCCGCCCACACGAGCGCGTCTCGGGATGGGCTCCGGGCACGGTGCAGCTCAGGACCGCCTGTCCTGTGTGTCGCCCGGCACCGCACGGCCGCTGCCTACCCGCTCACAGGGTCGGGGGTCGCCGGATGCGGCGGGATCCGGGCTGACAGGGTGATCCCGGCTGGCAGGGAGCCCCGCTGGCAGAGACCCCGGCCCTTGGCCCGGAGGCGGGGGCGGTGCCGCTGGGGGCGGTGGCATCTCCCCTCTCCTCCCCTGCCCTCCCTCCGTGCCTCCCCGCCCTCCTCCGGGGCCGCGGCGCTGCCCCCTCCCGCCGGGGATATCCCCGGCCCCTCCCCGGCGGGCGGCGGCCCAATGGAGGTGGGGATGCTGTGCGGGCTGCGGGCGGGCTGGGGGCGCCGCCGAGCTGCGGACGCCGCCGGGCCGGGGCCGCGCTCANCTCCCCGTCCCCGCTGGAACGCGAGCCCTGTCCTGTCAGCCCCTTCCCCGAGCACCAGACGCGGGCCTGGGTCGGCGGGAGCCCCGTGGGCCGGTCCCAACTCCAGGCGCTGTCGTGGCCTCTCGGGCCGGGGCTGCTGCTGCTCTGCCGGGGGAAGCGGCTCCTTGTGCCCCCCGAGCGGAGCCGAGCGCCCAGCCCCGTAGCCCGGGTGGCCAGATGCCGCTTGGGGCCGCGCCGGCCCCGGCGTCGCGGGTGGTGCCGCTGCCCAGCCCCGCCGGAGCTCGTCCCGCGCCGCTGCGGCTCGCAGGGTCCGCGTCCCTCAGAGCTCCGTCTGCGCGAGCCGACATCCCGCTCGGGCACGGCGCTGCGGGCTCTCGGCTTTCGAGGAACAGGCTAGCGCGCAGGGAGCCGCTGGAGCCTCGGCCGGGGGAGCGGGGACGGCTCCGCAGAGCTGACAGCGGCCGCCGCTGCCGTGGGACCGGCTCGGCCCCTGGCTCTGCCTTCTGGGGTTTTTTTTTTT